>VXAD01003979.1:760643-835505 GCA_013399195.1 Dicrurus megarhynchus
AGGGTGACATTCATCTTTCATCCTAGTCACTCCTGTGTGTTGTCACAAACTGCTTCTGAAATCAAGCCCAGGTTGTAGCTATCAGTGTAACTCTATAAATGATACAGCAAACTAAATGGGCGTAGCTAACATGTATTTGCTCTGCAGTACAGACTGTTACACCTTTGTAGGTTTGAAACATGCCCAGCTCACTTGTCTGTAGGTGACACTATACTTCCCAACCAGCATCATCAAAAACATACAGCTTGTACAAAGGTTGTGTGCAAGGCAAAATAACTGTTCTGCAGAGTCATATGGCTGTCACTTTTCACCTAAGTGACTTGGTGTCAGTGATCCCTAATGAAGCTGTCAGCTGGGACAATAGCTCACACAGTATTTTAGCACTCCAATTTCCTCTTCTTACAGAATAGCAATAAATAAATTTGCCAAGGCAAGTTACTTAGGATTTTCAAAAACATTTCTAATGTAATGCTCAATCTGAAAAGATGAAGTTTGGGAGAGGGTTTAACCACAGATTTCAGTGACATTAGGGTATATATTGAACACTTCTCAAACCCTATCCTACATAATTGGCATATATAATTTATTCCTACATGTACTGTACAAGGAATGAGCACAGCATAATAGTCTTTCAAATACCGAAGGAGTCAGTTCCAGTTGTGCCACTCACAAGGCAAGAGTGACAACAAAGTTCCACTGTAAGAGGCAAGGGATCAAAAGTACCATCATTAAAAATAAATCAAGAAAACTGAACTGGTCTAAACTTCTCCGTCTATGAATATACTGTGAAGGGAAAGAGGTTGCAGGCAGAAACATTGTAACCAGTGCCTTAATTCTGCCATAACATCTCCTTTCTATTTAGTGTCTGCAAACAGCCTGCTACCACAATAGTCAGCAATTTGTAGATTGTGCAGTAGGAGCCAAGCTACTGAGGAACTGATGTACTGATGTACTACCCCTTCCGGGTAGCTTCCACATTTTGGAGTCTATTAGCAATCAATGCCACTGTAACATCGCTAATTTAAGTCTAAAGTATCCATGAGTAATATCAGAGGCACGCATATTACAGCATGAGGGTAACCATGATATGGTCTGTGGACATCTCTCATTAGGTCAGCTGATAAAACTGGAGATAACAGAATGGCTTTGAGCACATACATCTGTTCTATTGTTTCAAAAATAATGTACAGATTACTACCTTTTCTTAGAAACCTTGTCTCACTTATGGTTAATATCCCTGTGGCAGATTCTTAATAACATTTTCTTTGTTAATCCACTTACCATCCTTGCTAGTATGAAATGGCATTACAGAATAACAAACTAGATTTTACCATCCCCGCTACACTAAACCTCTGTATGGTTTATCTTTGATGGTGGAAAAAAGTTCCCATGTTATCCTTACTGGTTATATTCCTTCAGGCTCACAAACTGTCTTCTGCTTCCAGTTAATGCAGTTCTTTAAGTATCCTGGTTTAAGCCCAGCCAAGCAAATAAGTACCACACAGCTACTTGGTCACACACCCACACCCACCACAGTAGGAAGGGGAGGAGAATCAGAAAAAAAAAGTAAAACCTATGAGTTAAGAAAAGTTTAATAACTGAAATAAAATAAAACTAATCTAACAATAACAGTGTAATTGCAGTGAAAAGGGAGACAACAAAAAGAGAGGGAGAGGAATAAACCCCAGCTGCTGACCAATGCCCAGCCTGTCCCTGCCCAGCCATCAGAAGCTCCCGGCCAACTTCCCCCAGTTTATATCCTGGGCATGACATTGCGTGGTGTGGAATATCCCCTTGGCCAGTTCAGGTCAGCTGTCCTGGCCATGCTCCCTCACAGCTCCTTGTGCACTTCCTCACCGGCAGAGCCTGGGACACGGAAAAGTCCTTGACTTGGGGTAAGCACTGCTTAGCAACAACCGAACATCAGTGTGTTATCAACATCATTCTCATAATGAATTAAAAACACAGCACTGCACCAGCTACTAGGAAACAAATTAACTCCATCCCAGCTGAAACCAGGACATTATGTTATCCTCTGGTTAGTATCTATGGGACTGGGAATGAGCACATGATGCTGAGTCTCCTGTACTTTTGCTATCTGCTCAGTCCTACCTGGCTGGATAATGCATGAGGGATGAGGGAGACGGATGACTGTGGAAAAGGGGAAATCATCCCAAGCCAATGCAGAGCCATTTTCAGCCTGGTTTAGACCTTCTAGAATACTCCTTTCCAACCAAAGTAGCATCATATTTGAAGACATAGAATACGTTAAATTTGTAGCTTAATGAAGTCCCAATTAAAATGTTAATTCAGTAAATGAAACCTCTTCATTGCCATTCTAATAACAGATCATAGATTTTCCTAAATGTTTCTTTTAACTTCCATTTCTGTAGACATTATTTAAAGATGAACAGGTATGAAAAAAAAAAGAAGCAGCAAGATTTTTCCTTTCCTAAGAGAAAATGGGTGAGAAAGGTCCACGAAAGTTACAAACACTCTGAAATTATGTCTGAACTGAGACACCTAGGAGCAGGTCCAGGCTCCTGGCCTGGCTGTGTACAGAGGTTACATCATATGTCAGTATGTCTATCAATGCATCTCCTTCCTGCACCTGTGCTGTCAGCAGGAAGACCAGAAAGGCCCACAATGTATTCCAGATTCATCCTTGATACGGAGAAGCTGGAACTGTGACTCCAGGGCAAGCTGAAACTCATGCAAACTCTGTGATTTAGATGTGGCCTTAACTTACCCCCGTGGAGGTTTCTTGATTTCTCCCCAGGCAAATTAGATGCCAAAACTCAATTGAGAAGGAGCCCTCTCTCCATGCGTAGGCAGGCACACTCACAAGAATAATTCTGCAGGAGTGCATGGTGGCTTTCTCTGGTCAGGTCCTCTAAGCCCATTAAGCAACAGAGCTTCAGGATATAAATCAACTCAGCTACCACAGACACAATCCTACCCTGCTGCCTTCCAGAACAGGCCCCCTCCACCCTGAAGGGGATAGCAGTCCATGGAAGGCCTATGAAAGAACAGAAGAAAACAGCAAGATGGAAGTGATAGTAGAGGGTTAAAATGTTTTAAAATTGTAGTAGCATAGATAGGCTTTGAATAGGCATTGTTTTTGTTAAGTCTTGTGATTCTGCACCTGTGTGTACCTGCAGCACAGGTAGTACTGTTACACTGTGTTATAGGTATGCAACCATTATTTAGAAATCACATATTGGCTGATCGATAAAATCACGGGATGATTGTGGGAGAGGGACTTGAAGGGGGCTTGCAGAGTATGCCTGAATGATTACAATGAACCAGAAACTCATCCTCTGTTGATTACAATAGTACAATGGATAGTTAATGATCAACATATGATTCTATAGTGCTTATGTAAGGAGAGAGTATAAAATGTGTTCACCCCAAACTGATGTTGGAATCAGATTTGGGTTTGTACCCCGGTTCCCAGAGCTCTGCAATAAAAGCACCTGCATATAATCATTCTGTGATTATGTGTTTCTAGGCTAACAGAAGGAACAGCAGAGAGAAAACACTACATCCTAAGCATAACCCCCTTCCCACTACACACTGCTCCAGTGGCTCCCTTGCTGAAGGGACTGAGTGTAGCTGGTGGTGGTAGCAAAGAGAGGAGTCTGGAGTGAAGGAGTGAAGTTGATCCTGGGAAAGGTGGGGGAGAGAGTTCTTTTTCCTGTGTATCTTAATGTTAGTCTTCTTTTCTTCCTAAATTAGTAAATTTATATATATAGATATAAATTGGCAATAAATTACATTAAATTTCCCCAAGCCAAGCTTGTTTCACCCACAATAGAAACTGGTAAGTGATCTCCCTGTGTTTAGTTCAACCCATGGGCTTTCTCTTTCCTATTCCTCCTACTTTCTCCTGGCATCCCACTGAGTGAGTGGTTGGGTGAGTTTGGCTGCTGGCTGGGGCCAACCCATTACATACAGCTGGGAATCTGGGACAATGCCTGCAAGCAAGATTTGGTTTTATGGGAGGAAAGATGGGGGAGTGGCTGATGAAAGTGAAGATTATATCTCAGTCCTACATCACGTTCCCGGTTACACTCTAGTTTTGCACTAGAGTAAACAAAATTACCCCATATTAATATACAAGTAATCCGAGAGGAGCATCTGGCCTCTGGTTCTCACAATAAGGTAAATAAAGGGCTGTTACCTAAGCTGTACTATGAGGCCTATGGGCTCTCTCCCACTCAACCTGGGAAAAAATAGTTGATATATATAGTGCTACATAATTATTTGTTTGGATCCCATTCAAGTACAGAATTATGCCACTGAAGGTCAAAAGATTCCTGTATAAACATTAATTACTTCTATACAACAGGTGTAAACTTGATAATAGTCTTTGAAATGGCAAGATTTAGTGAATTCTGAAGGTTAAGTTCAGCCAAAAAACAGAGGGCTGCAGAGAAAACATTTCACCACTGAATGATCAGGTTCTAGTCTTCCTATTGTGACAAAAGTCAGGCCTTAACTTTAGCTCCTAAAACCCCTTCCTCCCTTATTCTGTGTTTCTAATCTAACAGATTAATCTCTTTCTCCTGCAATTAAGACAGAACATAGCTGAGTCCATAGCAAGAGGAAGGAGGTAGGATCCAGTGTTGTGCATCTCTGTCTGTTTTATTTTTTATTCTTTTGGTTTCTGAAAGGTTGGTGAGCTTTGCTAGATGGTCTTTATCCTCTGTCTCTCCTCTTCACACCCTTACCATAGGACAATCAGAGAATACTCCTGTAGCTAAGACATGCCACAGAAATTCATGCACAACTGAATCCATGATAACTGCAACCCAGTCAGAGGGCTATAATGGAAAGAAATGGAGTGGAGGCCTTGGCATAAAAGCAGGTGAGGAACAAGAGCCCACCCAAATGCATTCAAGGGTTATTTGGGACACATTTGGTGATTGCCTTGGAGATACCATTCAGAAGGTCACATATATCTCATTAATCCAGTGTCATATCCAACCGCCTTGTGTGCAAACGTGTGGACAGATGAATTCAGCCCCAAAGCTTCCTGAAGCAGGAAGAAAAGGACAGAGGAAAAGAAAGAGTGAAAGATGATTGAATGGAATGGGAAGAAAGACACAATCTCATCAGGTCTGCAGTACTTAGTTGGTTTGCTACCTGAAGTTCAGGAAGGTACCCCATGTGGTTTCTGTACAGTGGACTCAAGACTTCCACCTATCCTTCTTGTGTGTATGCAAACTAGATACACCCTTACCTGCTAAATAACTCAAAATAAATAACTGAGCAGTCTAACTCTTAGGCGCACACACAAATGTGTGGGAAAGTGCTGGAATTTACTTCTCTGGATTTCATGGGTGGAATGGTTTTCTCCAGTCACGGATTCCACAAGTCTTTCATTCATCTCAGAAATGATACTGGCTTCTGCCCTGCTACTGGCATGACAATTTTGAGGATTGAGTTTTAATTTTTGGAAAAGAATAGAATATCTTTATCTAGTCCAGTGCTTTTTTCTTTTAATTAAACTAATTCACAGCTAGACGTTGGAGGGTGTGTAGAGCTTCTATTGACCAATATCAGCATCTCAGAAGTACTTCAGATTGTATATAGGGCCTGTAAATGCTTCAAGTTCTCAAAGATATACTGAGTACATTTATTACCATTTTCTGGAAATAATCAGCTTTTATTTAGAAGTCTGACATATTTCCCAGCCTTCAGAAATCACAAAGGTTTGCTATATAACTTTGAAGTCTTTCTTCTAAAATATGTAAATAGCATGTAAAGAGCAACTAAATTACAAACAGCACACACCCACGACATCAGCTAATTTTAAAAGTAATCAGCACACTCCGTGCAAGAAATATGTCATAAAGGAGCCCAGTTAAGAAATGAGACTCAGTCTGTGAGCCTTTTAGATTAAAAATAATTCTACTCACAAATGAGAAATAAAATGCATACGCTGCATACCAGGAATCAAACCTGAGCATGAACTGGGGGTATCTGACATTTCCATCTTCATCAAGGGGGATTCTGTCAAGTAGCAGCTCAAACTCTTCATCAGTAATCTCCACACCAAACCTGAAACAAACAGGAGTTAGCAGCACTCGCTTGCGGAGTTCACATTTGGGTCAACAGTACCCACAATACCCTGAGCATATGGCTGCCATTAACTCTTTGTTACTGCTTCGGCCCTCAAGATCAAGAGCACCACGTGAATATCAGAGGTTAATCAGGGTTTTGATCGCTTCAGCTTTCTCAAAGAAAGAAATTCTACCCTAGAATCCCGGCATTGGTGGGGCACAGAAATAGAAATACTAGCATATTGAACTGTGTGCAATTGTCTTCTATAAAAAGTTATTCATTACACTAAAACACTGGTATTGCTTTAACTAGTTAACTCTGAAAGGCTTTTCATTTGGACTGTTTAGCATGAAAGAAAATGTAGAGAAAAACTGTCTTTTTGGGAAACAGCTTCTTAGTGCTTTTGGAAAGCATTTCATAATGGCTTTAAAGACATTTTGCATACAAATATTTAAAAGTGGCAGTGTTTATTCATCAGCAAGAAAGTGTTTTCACCTCTTCAGAACAATCAAAACATAATCCTTGAAATACTGGCATAAACAGGAGTGACTTAAGCAATAATAAAGAACAAGGCATTCATTCATCATTTTGCAAAGCTGATAAACTCAGCTGACTTTTGGAGGGATATATTTTCTTTTTGACAAGGCAATTGAAATGTATACAAAATAAAGTATTTATCTGCTGTTTTGGTTTCATCATCATGCTTCCCCATTTTATGTAACTCAAGAAATCTTCCTGTTAGAGTGTAATTTGTCCTTAACTCCTTTTGGGGATTTCTGATTTGGAGGTTTGGCACATGGAGAACAGTTCATTCTGTAGAATCCTTTACTCTGCTTTATTTCTAAGGAAGTCTGCTGAGGAGGGCTCATACAACTGCTTTTGCATTTGCCCTCAGCTGACAGTATCTTATTTTACTAGCTTTCACCTTTACTTATCAACACTCGTTTATCATTTAGACACATGCATTTAGAGAAGCTTGAGTTCAGTCAACACATATAAACCCACACAGAAACAATGCACGCCTGCAGCATTTTTTACCCGTTGAAGAACATAAAACCTAACTTGGCCAGGGAGTGTCAGTGAGAACACTTTTCCATAATTATTTTGGGGTTACACACTGTTGCACAGGTCATTTGAAGACTAGCTATTTGCACATGTGATCAATGGGCAAAATCTATTTGCTTACATGAGCAGTTAAACAAAATCTCTGGATTGTTGCTATCTCCTAATCCTGCCCTCCATCACTTGCATCAAGGGGTATCATCCCAGAAAGGAGTTTAGGTTGTATATAAGGCATAAGCAGTGGGAATCTATGTTGAAAACCAAAAAGTTAGGTAAATCGGCCAACTTCTAGATCTGAAACTAGAACAGATAGGCTGTTTAGTCATTATATTACTTCTCTGTGTGTAACCATATTCACAAAGAAAGCTAAAAAGGTTCCACATAAAGTAACACATGAGATCTAAGGAAGAAAAAGAATAGCACTTACTGCAACACTTAAAAAAAATACTTTTTCATATTCATCATTAGTGTCTTCAAATAGGAAGGGGAGCCAAAAAGCCACTAACAGTTCAAAAAGTAAAATTAGGCTCTTTGAACAGTGTTCTGGATTTAAAGACAAAGAATTGCTGTGATTTAAAAAATAGGAATAAGGAGAGGAACATAGGCTCATAAGAGTTGAAGTTTGTCTTAAGGTTTATTACCCAATTTGTCCTCTCTTAGAGTAAGACTAAATAATTACTGAAGGGAGGCCCTACTTCTCTGGCAATGTCATTTGTCTCAGAACAAGAATTTTTGTAAAGCCTAGAAGTAGACAGAAATTCACACACAGATGTTTTAGCACCTTTAGTTGTGAAGAAACAATCTTCCAATCATTAATTAGGTCCAGTTGTCCCAGGCTCTGGCTTATATTATTTTTTGCTCTCCATAGCAAAAGATAGGTCCTCTTATATAAGTTCCAATATAAGTCTACGAAAAAAACCACAGAAATTCTGATTTTTTTTTTTTTTTTTTTTTTTTTTTTTTTTTTTTTTTTTTTTTTTTTTTTTTTTTTTTTTTTATTATTATTTTTTTTGTTGCTGTTGTTGTTGTTGTCGTTGAGCAAAAGAGATTTTTGATGCAAAATGAGAGGGAAAAATCTTCACTTCTGGTAACCAAATGGAAAAAAAACCCCAACAATGAAGTGCTTTAACAGGCAAATGAGTAAGGATTTTCTTGTTGTTGGACCCAATCTGACCATGATATGTTACTGAGAATCTTTCTTATTCTATAAGTTCTGTATAGCTCTGAATAACCGCTTCTTTAATTTCACTTAAGGAGGCTGATAATTCATTATTAGCTGGTAGCCTGAGCTAGAGAGGTAGATCTCTAACCTGGAGTGAACCAGGCCACTGAAGCAATCACAAGGGCTCCTGATCAGACTGCTTTCGTAAGAAGAATGTCTCAAACTGCTCTCCATATCCAGCCACATTAAGAGACCACAAAGCAAAAGAAGGTTTGCCTATGTTTAATGCTCAAGAAAGTTAATGTCCTGTAAACTGCCAATATGGATATGTTTATACTCACATGGAGAAGTTAACTATTTCTTTCCTGTAAATAATTTCCCATTCCCAGCATTAGCCTATAACTGTGATCTGGAATACCCAACCAGAACAGCTGATCTCTGAAACCCCAGACATATGCTTGACAGTGTGCAAATATATTTTATGAGGAAAATACCACAGTCACTTAAAGAGGTAAATAAATGATGTCATTTCTATAAGGAGGGTGGGTCAGAATCATGTTCTCTTCAACACTTCACTGTTCTTCAGCCTTCAAATAGTTATAACTGAAGCACTGCTAGTGACGCACAACCCATCCCTGAATGTGGCTGGGGAAAACAGCAGCCTGGAAAGAACCCAGTGATTTCTGGGTGCCACAGTCCCTCTTAAGAAATGTCAATAGTCATTTCAGTGTTGAAGGTCCCCAAGCTTCCCAAATGCATCCAGGAGACAGAAGCTGATCCTGAAGGTGTGATCTGAAAGTGTGTCTGTATATATTTACTTTTTAGGGTGGTCAATCCTACTGATATAGGAGAGGACTCAGTGTAAGGTCCTTGAGGGTTTCCTCTCCCTGCCATATATTGTGTCTGCAAGGTCAGAAACTACATAGGCTGGCCTAAGGGAGTGAAGCTGGGGGAAGGGAGGAACAAGGCTGCACCAACTTTGCATACTGACATTTTCCCCATTATTAAAATTCCAAAGACCTATTTTAAATTACTGATCTCAGGATTTCTGGAAACATGCTGTGACTACATTACATCCATCGTGCTCACTGGTGTGGAAACAGAAAAAGCATTGAATGAAGAGAGTCTATGGCCTATACCATTTGTTATCCCAAACACTGATATTATACCTCTCATTCTGAACTTCCCCTCAAGCTTTACAAACACTTCCACCATGTACAAAAGCAGTAAACAGGAGGATCAAGTGTTCCAGCACACAAATGCAGCCACCTGAAACTAAGCAATGATTTAATCAAACAACAACAGCACATAACAGATGAATCCCTGGGTTCTCCAGGGCACATTTTCAAAAGCAGGTGCAATGGGCAGGGCTTGAGAAAAAGATATCTATTAACTGGAGGGCTAAGCCTATTTAGACAGAAACTGATGCAAAACACAAGGGACTGGTTAACAGCGAGGTTGAGAGAAAATGCTTTGGCAAGAAGCCCAGAACCCTGGCAAAGGGAACACCTGCAAAAAGTCACATGTGGTTTATCGTACCAATACCTACATTTGCACATGCAAACTAAGAAATTGTTATTTGCATTTTATCCTATGTTTAATATCAGCAATATCCCCAATTAGAAGTTCTTACCTCTCATATCTTACATCGAAGAGACAGAGAGAAAGTTAAGGTACATTTGGAAATTCAGCAACTGTTTGAGTCAGCTACTGAAATGCTTTTTAATCACCTATAAAGACACTACTACTGGGTACCTATGCCACAGCATGCTTTTAAAAGGTCATTAGTGGAAAAGAGAAGATGCAAAAACACATCCTCTGCAAGAAAGCAATTGAGAAGAAGAACAGAAAGCAGGGGAGAAGAACTTAATAAGGTGTCAAGACTAGCATGCTACAGGAGCAGAGATGGCAAGGCAAATAAGACTGCAGACCATGTCAGTGGGATAAGCAGTCTAAAATTCTGATGGGCATTTGAAGCAAGAATGAGGCATTTATCCTGATCTGATTGTAAGAAGAAGTAAGTGGGAGGAATTTTCAAACAGGGCATGATATACCCAGAAAGATAAGCTAAGGGGATTATTCCAGCAGTGTGACCTCAGATCTGTCCCAGGAGCAAGGGCAAGGCAGAGATACTTGCAGTTGTTGAGAAACAGCAGGCAGTTGTGGAGTGCACAACCCTACAGCTCCCATGTGCAAACACATGCACAGAAACCATGGTTTTGCTGGCAGGCAGAGCATAAATTAACTACATGCTGCATTTGCTTACAAAAAACATGGCTTCTGTCAGCACCTCTTGTGCATTTTCTAAGGGATCACCAGGTATTTTGCCTGTGAAAGCAACATTAAAGAATCAGTGTCACAAAGGAACCAGAAGCAATCTCTCTCGTCTGGCAGTTTTTAAGGAATCAGCAACAACAATCTGGGCAAATACTTAAATATTTATGAAAAGTGATTTTAACAATAGCCTTCAAAAAATCTGAAATTATATTTTATTGGCATAAATCACCAGTTTCACTTCCCTCTAGAAAACCTTCCTTTTTCCACCTCTCATGACACAAACACTGTAAGTATTGGCGCATCCTTATTTGTGGTGTTGGATGTCCATCTGGCACTTCAATTCTCTCATAGGTCTCAAGGAAAACACCAAATGTAACTCACCAGTCTTCACCTGTCAGGTAACTTTGTTGAAGGGGAGACACCTAAAATATAAAAACTAGGCTTGGAAAGCTGAACCACATCAATCTCTGTGTAAAACACTGCTTGGGAAAACTGACATGACAGATTTAGAGGCAGGGAAAGGAAAATTAACCAGCTTGTTATTAATTCTTTGCTTATATGCTGTTGCCCCTCTGGTTTGTAATGCTTCAAATAACCCAGCTACTGCAATTCAACTCCTAGTCATCATCAGTTCATTATATTGCAACGATATCTTTCTTGCAGGACATTTTTCCAACTAATGCCTGACATTTAACATTAAGCAGGCCCCTCCATTCTTGGCATTTATATTTACATATTGGAACACTGTTTCAGGGCATGCTTAATTTAAAAGCCAGACCCTTCAGCCACTTAGGCAAGCAGCAGTGCAACACAAATGTTTTCCGATTTCATCACAATTTCTCCATCAAAGCATCAGCCAGAATGATGCACACTTCAGCAGCAAAGCAGGGCTTAACCTAGTGCTCCAGGCAACATGGTGCTCCTACAGCCACAAATTCTTCCAGCTTTTAATTTTATCCTGCCATTCAGGTCCTGCTAGTAGGCAACAATCTGCCAGGGTTATTGGATCACACCACAGGCTATTCAGCCTGATCTTCTCCTAGCTGGAGTGAGCTACTTAAATACATTCCAAAATTTGGCCCAAATGTCTCTTGTTATTTAAATACAATCAAAGCAACAAAAATTTGTTCCATGGGAGCAGTGTGAAAAGGAAAGGTAGCACCGAGAGTGCCTGTTTCTATTTTGTTTTCCTATAAAAACTAAAGAGGTCTAACATTTCAGTAAGCACTCAACAGGACCAGGGTGCTGAGGGGAGGGGACAGAGCTTGGCAAGGGGGTTTGCACAGACCACCATGTTTTAGGCTCTGGATCACTTGTAAGCCAAGATCCCTACAGTCTCACCATCACTGCAACTCTCTTATCCACTCTGTCAGTAACACCTCAAGGAAAAGGCTCTCATGTTGCTAATGTAAAAAACCAAGAAGCAAAGAGCAAATATTCCCCCTGTTATAATCCCCACATATATTGTGAGATAGTGTAAGCAAGTCCATACCATGCCAAAATTACTATTATTGAGAGCTAGCAATGCAGCATGTGGTAGGAGTATAGTATTTTGTTGAACTGTCCAGTGTGCTGTCTTTCCCTCCCATATCCTGGATTCTTCTACTCCTTATATGCATAAACCAGGTTGCTCAGCATGCCTAGATGACTTTCTGTCATCCCCAACACCACTGCCCTTCACAAACTGATGGATTTTATAGTTACTGACCTCTGCCTGCCACTGAAGGGACAAGGGATGCATTGTCCAGTGTCACACGATGGTAGGAAATAAAACCAGATCTCATGAACTCTCATCCTATGCCTTTTAAACCACCCCTTAATGCAGCACCTTTCTACCCTTAGCAAAGGAATCTCCCGGATCCCAGCTCTGTGTGTCTTCCCCTCAGGCAAAGCTATTTCAGTGATACCATATGTTTTTTGTGTTACTGTAAAACTCACGCTTAGAGGAGGCTTAAGCAAAGTAGTGGTTAAAAGGCTGCCAGCTGTCACCACCTGTCAATACCAGATGTGCCACAGCAGCATCTCCCTTGCTGCTGAGTTAGTAGTAGAAACAACAGGAACTGGGAGAAAATGAAAATGGAAAAAAGTAATTGCGCTAGACTACTAAGTACCTTTCCATAGCAAAACAGACATCTACAACCACATTGTAAGGATCTGCTGCTGCAAACATTTCTTATCAATTATGGGAAGTACAAGACCTTCGCATTTCCTTACCACTGCTTCAACAGCAGGTAACAAGTGAAAAAACATCTTGAGAGGCCTCATGGGGATTCCTCCAGAACATCTGATCGAGCATGATCAGAGTTCTCTTTCTTAGGGTGCTAAACTCAGAGATGGTGTCATAAGCAGGGACACCGTACAGGACTATTGCTGTGTTCTCCACATACGCTATCAGGGCTGCCTTACACTGTGTCCAGGTCTAGCTTTAATTCCACTGTGGCCTGAGAACATCTGTTATCCAAGAGTTTCCCAGCAGCCTCCCATCACCTATGTGAGATATTTGAAGGAGGATGATGTAAACCCCAGCTTTTCTTCTGGACTGCTGACATTACATGCAATGGAGGGTGTGAACTGCTTTGTCTGATCCTAGGAGCAATGCCAACCTATAAAGCGTGGGTGAAAAATCCTAGCTGGTTAACAGGCTACCAGACAAAATAAAGGATTATTTCTCACTGAAAACGACTTCTTTCAGAAGCAGCTACCTGATCCAAGAATGGCAGTGTTTGGTACCCGGGGGTACAAAAGTTGCCATTTCCCAACTCTGAAGAACAGATGGAGATGTTAGAGCAGATTTCTGAAGTGAAATGTAGACACAGCAAAAGGAAGCCATTCAGATAGTGCAGGTGGCAAGAGAGAGTTTTTATTATTAAAAAACCAAACCAAACCAAACCAAGAGAGTAATATGTAAAAGAAGAGCTTCTCATCCACGCAGGATGTTTTCTCTGAAAAAGGACTTTAAAAATGTCCCAGATAACTTGGAGGCATTTTTGCTACAGGAAGCCAGAAGTCTTACATTATATGGAATAAATCAGTTGCTACTCCATTCATTTTAACTGAGGCTGTCTGGGCAATTCCACCAGGCACCTCTCAGCAAGAAGCAGTGTACCAGCTGCAGCTGTGCCAGCACCGCCAGTTCTCCTTACAGCTGAGATCTGCACACTGCAGCTGCTCCTTCATGCCCACAAGGATGCTAAAAATACAGCATCTCCCACTGGAGCACAAGAGATACCTCATGTCTGATAGCCTGGAAAAACACATGCAACTCCAGTTCAGATGTGATTGGAAGCCCACCAGTTAGGTCACCCTGCTCTGAAATCTGTCCTTGCATGCAGATAAGACAGATAAAAAGGCTAAGTGCAAGCCTAGTAGTGTATGAATAGTGTATGTGCAATGAAGGCAGCCTCAAGAGAGAGATACTCTTGTGTAACAGACTAGGAATGCTGACCCCTTTTTTCCTGTGAAAGCAGATGTAGATCATTCCCAAACTGAGCGTGGGCAAAACTTAGCGAAAAGATTCCTGTATTTCATTATAGCCAAAGGATCCAAGTCATGATTCAACAGGGTTAAGAAGTGTCATTTGTAACAAAGCTTAGCCAGTTGCAAGTACTACAAGTAAGTAACTTCTGAAAATGTAATTTTAAAATTGCACAATATGTCACACCATACACCACTCGAAAATATCTTTCACACAACAGGGTTCTAAAACAGTTTATCACAAAATATTTGTTTCCCTGAACTTAAATTTTTCATTTTGTCAACCATATTCCTTTTATAATTTAAGTAACTTAAAATATTTTTCAGTCTTTTTTTAAAATAAAGTATAAAAAACTATTCCAGAAAAAGAAAAATTCATCAACTTCAAACACCACAAAATATAAACTTGAAAATGTGGTCATTTTTGTTAAATAATTTATTTAGTTTTGAGGAACTTTGTTAACAGGATCATATACCCTGATAAAGTCAAAGTTAACTTGTCATTATACTTACTAAATGAGTCAAATAATTTAAAAGTTAGCTATTTATCCACTAAAAAGATAAAAGTTCAAAATTTTGAGAATTTCCCTACAAGTTTTCTATATGTGTTAGTAAAGAAGTGTAATGCTACAAAAACCATGGCAAAGCACCCAGTTTGGTACATCTTTTACTTTTCCCTCTCATTAGCTCACAGACTCAGTGATGTGGACCTGATCTTAGCGTGGTCATTTCAATTTACCAATGTTTAATGCTGCATTTCAGAATAGAGGGGTGTTACACACACCTTCCCCAAATACAGATTTATATCTGGGATAGTAAATGTGCACAGATTCCTCCTCTTAATATTCTGAATACTATAACTCCAGTCTAAACATCAGTATCCTTGTGGTTTCTTAGCACCATTACACAAGTTTCATTCAGTTTAATTTATTAGATGAAGATCTAATCCAAGATGAAATTGATGTGAAATAGTGAAAATTAAAGCCCCCAACTTTTCTAAATGCTAACTGGATCTTTCACCTGCAGCAAACTGTCAGTCTAACCTATTTAAAGCCAGATTCCAAGGTTGCAACTTGGGTTAGTCTCCTCTTTTGAATTCACTTCAAGGACTGAGTACTTCAGAACTTGGAACAGCAAATACAGCACATGCACAAGAGGCAGAAATTTCTCCTACACATTCACGAACATATGGTTTAATTGTGGTTAAAACACAGCTTTTCTTTATTATCTTATTGTGTCAAGCTCGGCAGAATGCAATTAAAGTATCTGTTTTACCAGGGCAGATTTAAAAATGCATGTTAGTGCTGTCAAAGGGCCATAACATAACCAGAGTTCTCTCCAGAGCTGCAGCCGCTCCTCACTCCAGCAAAACTCTCGATAATCTCCATAAGGGGTTTGGAGACTGAGAGCAAATTAGCGTCGAACACAGCCTAGTGCTTCCTTTATCCAAAGGGCACCCTGCCATCTAGTGGCCAGGACATTCCAAAAAGACCACTCTGCTTTTTCAGCAGAGGAACTTCATACGGAAACCCTCCCACATCCCTTGCATATGTTTCAGATTAAAAAAAAAAAAAAAAAAGGTTGAAAAACATGGTAATACTGCATATCTATTCTAATGACCTGTGTAGAGAGCCTCTAAGAAAAAACACATGAAGTTAAACATTAATCTCCTCTATCTTGCATCGGCATACGTAATGTATATGAGTGACTTTTCTACCTAGTTCTGTAGCATACATTAAATATTACATTTCTTTTTCTAGTTAACTGTTAATGAGAGATCCATGCATCAGAGCTTCAGAGAACCAAGCCAATGGATCCTTTTTTTGCTTATACAGTTTTCTCTAGCTAAATGCTCTAAAGCTGAAGTAGGAGCTACAGACCACATGGTGATGGTAAACATTTAGAAGGAGCAAAGTGGAGGTGGGGGGGATTAGTTAGGGGTATACAAGAATGAAGAAGTACAACCACTGTATAACAACCACAACCACCCAGCTAGGTCACAAACTGACACGTCTATTCCAGAAAGGCCACTTCTGTAATTTTTCTCAGCTCATTGACTACGTAACAGCTTTGACTCACTATTGAGGACGTGCTGAAAACTTGGTCTTTCTAAGACTACATAATTGCCAGTGCTGACATGAGAGGAGATGGGGAACATATGATGGGAAGCGAGAAAGAGTTGGGCTGTCACTGAGTCATCAGAATCCTTATGCCATCCATGAAACTATCCTGATCTACTATGAATTAGTGTAAAGAAGCTCTGTTCTACCAGGTCTGGCTGGAACTGAGTTAACTTCATGAAAGCCCATGTGTTGCTGTGTTTTGCTTTTGTGACTAAAACAGTGTTGTTGATAACACACCAGTCTTTTGGCTATTGCTAAACAGTGCTTGCACAGCACAGCATCAAGGCTTTCTCTTTTTCTCACACTGACCCCTGCCAGTGAGTAAGCTGGGGAGGGCAGGCACAAGAATCATAGAATGGTTTGGGTTGGAAGAGGCTTAAAGATCATCCAGTTCCAACCTCCCTGGCATGGGCGGGGACACCTTCCACTACACCAGACTGCTTAAAGCCCCATCCAACTTGGCCTTGAACACTGCCAGGGATGGGGAATCCACAACTTCCCTGGGCAACCTCTGCCAGTGCCTCACCACCCTCACAGTAATGAATTTCTTCCCAATATCTAATCTAAGCCTGCCCTCTTTAAATAAAAGCTATTACCTCTTGTCCTCCCAAGAAGATGGGAGGGAACAGTGCCAGAACAGCTGACTCAAACTGGCCAAAGGATTATTCCATACCACATAATATCATGTTCCGCATTAAAAATTGGGTGTGGGATTGTCTCCCAAGGTAGCCATTGTAGCTGTTGCTCAGAGACAGCTTGTGGAAGGTGGTGAATGATTAGCTTTGCATTCCTTTGCATTTTTTCTTTCACTTACTAAACATCCTTACTTCAACCCAAGTGTTTTATAACTTTTGCTCTTCCTATTCTCTCCCCTATCCTGCCTGGGAATGACTGAGTGGCTGTGTGGATATTTAGATGCTGGCCTGGGCCAACCCGTCACATCCATCCAAGTAGCTTATCACAGCAGATACCAGACAGACATTTCAGTACAGACAGTCCAATACCACTCTTTTGCTCCATTGATAATGAAACAATGTACTGAAAAGGCACCTCCAAGACAAGCAGGTCTTTAAATATGCCCAAAAGAAAAGCGAGGTAGAAAGAAGCAATGAAGAATTATAGGTACTGGTGACAACCAAGACAGCTGTTATTTCCTTGTTGAAGTAGACTGTAGGAGGTGCAGCAAAGCCTCCTGTTCCCAGCCGGGGACAAGCAATGCAAAAAAAGAAATCTATTTGCAGAGGTGAACACAGAAGAAAGCTCTCTGTGAACACCAGTTTCTATGCTGTTTGACAGGACAGCTTGACATCCCCCACAATCTTGAAGAGACTTTAGTTCTATCTGTGGTAGCAGGAAGTACATCTCTTCCAATCATCACCTGTTACCTTCCACTCAGAGTGACTCCCCTCTGTTCAGGACAACACCCAGAAATGTCCACTAGTGAAATGGGTGAAATGACTAAAGAATTTTAGACACTCAGTGCGTGGAAAAAAACCAGAAGATGGGTGCAGCCGGACTTCCTTTCAACTGAAAGGATTAAGAGGATCCTGATGTAAAGGTATCTGTTGCTGTGAAAACACTGATAGCAATAAAACCCTCCACATCTGAAATAAATCCAACTTACAGGAAAGTGCTGAAAAAGAAGAAAATTTGTGCTGAAGCAATATAAACTGGTGACTAATAACCGCCATGAAGCTGATGCCTCCACACATTCAGACAGACTGCAATCAAAGCATAATCAGGAACTGTCAAATTCATTCCTGCAGTGTTGAGATCTCCCTCTTAGAGACAGATGGCAGAAACTGCACCCTGTACACAGAATGAAGTACAAATAAAACCTGGTAACGCAATATTCCCCTTAAAGATACAGGATATTTGAAGCTACATCTATGACACCATCCTGAACAAAGGACAACAATCTCCAACGTGACTGAACCAAGAATAATGGAAAGATCTTCAGATTTTTAGTCTTCAGGTCATCAGTATGTTGGGCACACTGAGGATGGCAAGGTAGCAGAGGATTGTCCAGTTGCGGCTTGAAAATGAAAAATCAACTGAAAAAATCCATTATTTTCCTGCCCCTTAAATAATTCAGTTACTTCACATAGTTTCCCTTATACAGAAACACAAATGCCCTGAATGCATTCAGCTGTAGGGACTATGAAAAAGGGTGCTTAAGGAAACACTCCTAGAAAGTTAAAATTCTATCTCCCCACAGAGAGATTGTTTTGGATAAAGAAAATCATTCTCACCAGCATTCAATTGCTTTCTGAAATTCCTGCTCATTAATCACCTTTCTCTTTAATTTGTCAGTTATTCCTGAGAAAAATGTAAAAAAGACAAAACAATAGTAAGAAAACAGACTTTCATACACACTGAAAACAAATGAGGCCTAGGTTAGTGAAAAGATTGAACTACTTCAACCACATATTCCATCTTCCACTTGGAGAAAGGGTCCAATTCCATTTCAAGAAAGTTGTTCACCCTCCATGGTAAGTGAAAAATTGTCTCCCTTTCCCCTGCCGGCATAGAGGTTCAGCCCACACTGTTCAGGAATGGCATAGGACTTAATGGAGTTTACAAAAATACTGCCTTATATAAACAACATATCAGAGATCTCAAACAACCAACTGAGCACAGTAATGAATTATTTAGGACACTTTGCTGGCATATTTAAAAATAAACATTTACTTCTGAACTAGTCCTCTGTGACCAGTACTCCTCCAGAGTAAAGTCTACTGCACTGAGAAACACACAAGTCCAGTTGAGAAGCATTAACAAACAAGCAAAAAAATTGTTTGAGAGCCACATACAGTTTTTGCCAATGCTGTCATCAAGTGCAGGGTGGACACCGCATTCTGCAAAGATGAGAGCAGGCATTCTGAGGTCCAGTGGCTGGCACTTCTGGTGACCAAGGGGCAGAAGGAGGCAGTGAATGGAGAATGTCAGACACCCACCAGATGACAGCCAGGTGCCAACGTTTCTCAGCTACCATGTATTTTCTTCCACAACGGATATTTCCACATGGTTATTTAAACCAGTTCCTTAAACCATTTATCCAGCAGCTTCAGGAGGAGTGCAAAGGTAATAAAGACTGAGCATTTCTCCATTGGTCACTGCCTGTGGTTTGTCTGCCTTTGTAAGGGACTGAGAGCACGCTGATGAAAGAGGCTCTGCACAGCTACTGAAAGTAACGAAAAGAAAAAAAAAAAGAAAGAGATCCACCCTAGTATCCAAATACCTGGGAACTATAAAAGCTACCTAATGATGATCTTTATAAGTCTGTGCAAAAGACACAAAAATTCCTTCCTGAAATGAACTTAGTGATGCTGCCACTTTCCAAACAATGGAGCCCACATACTCTCAGCAAATCTTTCACTGCAGGTTTGGTGCAGGCTGGGATGTGCCTGTCCCAATGCAGATATTCACAGAGCCTTTATCTACATGTCAACTCACTAACTATAAAAACAAGGATACACACATGTCTAATCCATGATTTCTTGACACATCTCAGAAGGTGCTCATATGGTAGCATCCAATTGTGGATCTTGCTCTTCTATCACAGGTGATTTTTCTGTGTTTCAAATTTCACAGACTTCTGTGACTTATGCAACTTCTGCAGTTTACACTCACAAAGGTGTCACAAATTAAACAAAATAAATGTGACTGGACAGATATTTACCAGAATGTGGCCAAGACTGAAATAAAATTAGATTGAACCAAGTTTGCCAACTTTGCTTCAACTGCAGTCACACCACATGCTGGATTGATTCTCCCATCTCCCATTTCCCTGTGAAATCTATGAAAGAAAAGACACAATCGGATTTTACCTGTTCCCACTTTTTTCAACCCATATCCTCAAGTTCTGAGACTACAAGTAAAACTGATCTGGTTTTTATCTTCCATTAGAATTGTTTTCTGCTGCAAATGCAATGTGATGGAATCAAATACTAGCCAACCAAACACCTGGGCTCTGTAGAAAGCAATATGATCACTTCTACTCAACCAGGTCCTCCTGCCAACTTGGCTGACCTGTGAATATTGCTTGCACAAATCAGCATCCCAGCCAGACAATGGTATAGTCTCCCTCTTCTGTTATTGGGAGCCTGGGAAATGAAGCCAAATGATCCCAAAACTGAAGAGTAAACCAAGTGGAAAGGAAAGTTAAACAGGCACTTACACTGGTTCTCTGTCTTCCCCCAAACAGGCCCAGAGTCATGGCCTGATTATGGTTTACAACACAAGCAGAAAAGTCCTCACCTTTAAAGTTCAGTTTGAGGTTTCAGGCTTGAATGTTAGAAGAGGGTTTCTCCAACAGAATTAAAAGTATTCACTCCTGAAGGCAGGGGAAGCCAATAAACAGCCTCATAGCTCCACTGTTACAGCCACTTCCCAAAGTGAAATCGCACCTCTAAAAATCCTTAATTAACTCACATATTTTGAAAGAAGCTTTTATTTATTTTATTATTCATTAACTGCCTGTGTAAAAAAGTCACCACAAGCCTCTGCACACTGTACAACAATTTGTCGCGTTGCTGAAAAGATTAATGACTACAGTTCCTTTCATTTATCACTGTACAACATTAGTTGAGGCACAGGGTTTTGATCAGTTCTGCATTCATGTAGATTTTATATTTTTTTTTATTAGTCAGAAAATGAGAAGTTTCTTTCCTTTGAAAGGGAGCCACAGGCACATGGATAGCTAAGTCAAAATCTCACACAGTTGGGACAAGATGTTTGGGACAAAGAAATTGAAGGCAAGTGTTTTAAAATCAGTATCAAAAAGTGAAACATGCAGACCACATTTAAAGATACAAGCATTAAGATGGCAATCAAAGCTTAACATTAAAACCTGTTTTGCGAAGCAAAGCAGTGAGTTTTTGGAATCATACACGACAAGTTCATTTACTTCATTAGGGCCATTAAATCAGCCCAGCTGTTACATTCCAGAACAGAACCCTAAACACAGCTCTTACAGCTGCTGGGATATTTGCGGATGTGAAAGCGTTCAGGGCTACACAGGCTCCAAGTCTATCAGGGGTATACTGCATCATGGCCAGGAAATACCCCTTGATGGCAATTCCCTCTAGCTCTGATGAAATATCGGATTACTTTCGTTTTGCTTCCACACTGCCTCAGGGATTAGCTATGGAAAAAAGGTCCTAGACACCTCCAGGTGTCATGTACTTAGACAAGATGGCTGTAGCTTTCTACACAACTTTGTATCAAATATGTGTAAGTAGGGAATTTTATAATTCTACATAAGAAGTGTAGAAAAGTTTTTAACATCTGAATTACTGATGGAAATTCCTTCCTCTGCATCTCCCCTGCATACTGAAACACAAACAAGCATGTCAAAAAGCACGATTTCTGTGTCACAAGTTGCTTTGCAGAGCCACAAGGGCCCTACCAGTGCTAAACCCCATGAAAACTATTAGCTGTGTTCTGTTGCTATGAACAGAACTGCTAGTGAAGCTATTAGGACACATTTCAACTGGCTGAAGCGCACTGCATGAAACGTGAGGCTGAAAGCACGTATTCACCTGCTACTGCTTTCCTAGCTACATACACTTCGTTACGGATTTGCGGGATTTCATCACTGACTTTTTTTCCCCGAATCTAAACAGCAGAGGGCAGCACCACAGCCTGGTTCAGCCTGGCATCAGCTTCTGGAAAAAGACTCCATACAGACTTTTCTGCTGTTTATCAGAAAGGTTATTCCAGGATACTTCTCTTGCACTGGGCATAGGCCCAGCAGTTAGAGGCCCTGTCTACTTAGTAGGTATCTCTGCCTTCCTGAGTCACCCCAACTATGAAAGGCCATGTTTCCTGGCTCTGTTTCAGCCTGACCTATTCAGGGGAAAATTAATCCTGCTTCAGAAGGCCAATGCTAAAATAAACCCATGCTTGTTGGAGAGTGGAGAGGTGGCAGGGAAAAGGAGACTATGTAAATGCATGCTTCTCCTCCCTTGCTATAATCAACCTCCTCCCATCCACATCACTGCTGCTCGAAACTGAGAACAACCTCCCCTGCTGAGCTGTGCCCAGTAGGAGAAAGTGCAAAGCTGTCTGATAGCTTTCCCAAAACTACATCAATGGGGTCTCTTCTCTCAAACTGAGGATGTTTCAGAAGTGGAGGAGTAAGAGGAAGAGAAGTGCTCTGCTTATGGTGGTTTGGGCTTTTTTAATCTTATTTTGCAGAGGTGAGGGGCAGAACATGAGACAAAAGTATAGAATAAGCTGCAGGGTACATGGTACTGCTGTCTCACCATTTTTCACTCTTTTAGCTCTTTCTGTCTGTGGATCATTACCAGTGAATAAAAAAGCCTGCAACTTCAAAAACGCCTCACAAAGATAAAGCATGGCATTGATGGAAATGCATGGAAGCCAGAGAGATATTTTAAATTGCATAAAGATCTATTTTATTTGAACTGTTTCTTCTGACCTGAGTCGCTGGTCTAGTTCCATGTAGAAGAAAGGGTGCCAACCCCAACATTGAAAAGCAAGTCACAAACAAGGAGCAGACCCACACAGCTTGTGGGTGACCCCCCCCCCCGTCACTATAATCCTGGAAGTAACTTACAAAGTCCAGATAATTTATCCCTGACTGACTATTTCAAGACTGTTTCATGTCTGGACTATTGTTCCTAACATCTCAATTTTTCTCATTATATATACTCAGAACACCCCCTGTCTTTTATCCCTTTATGGCCATCTGGAAAATAGAAAATAGCTCAATCTCAATTTCTTCCCTTACTGTATATTACTACAAAGGAAAAGAAATTAAATGGAGCAATAGGACAATTCCTTTTACATTGTTGACCTACAAACCACTTTTACATAGGATATATATTCATTCATTCATACCTACCTATAATATAACTGCACATACATTTATGTCAATTTCAAATAATACTGCAACATTTAAGAATGTATCTTAATACAGTATCTTTATTTATTTATTAAGACTTATAAGAAAGTATTAAACTGAATTCCCATTGAATCAGAAACTGGCAGTCATT
Organism: Dicrurus megarhynchus; assembly: GCA_013399195.1. Classification (NCBI taxonomy): domain Eukaryota; kingdom Metazoa; phylum Chordata; class Aves; order Passeriformes; family Dicruridae; genus Dicrurus; species Dicrurus megarhynchus. Next base: position 783,833 of record VXAD01003979.1, read on the forward strand.
CTCTGGGAATGAATGAATGAATGAATGAATGAATGAAGGAATGAATGAAATAGATTGATTTTATTCATCAAGCTGAGGTAACATACCACATAATCTAATTGTTTCCTGGCTTCTGCTTCTGTCCCCATAATTTGTTCCCTTTCATATCCTGTATATCAGCTGGGCTTAGCTGGGAAAATTCAAATTCAAAGGAATTTTTGGACCTGGGACTCAAACTGGATTTTTTCCACAGTGAGTTCTGAAGCACTGAAATACCCCATGAAGGGATACGAGGTTCAATGCCATAAAACCCATAAACTCTGGCATCTAAAGACTTTCTCACCCAATTTTCTCACTCTTCTATAGTGTAGTTATAGTCTTCAACATCAGCATCCCACTTGCTGGGATTTTGGCTTTTCAGCAGACCTTTTTTTCTTCATGCATTTTAATAATGTGTGGCATGGAACTGACCTTAATTTGCCATTTTCTTGCAAAATAAAGAAAGATTAATATTTCAATTTATTATAAAAGCATTTCTGGCATTATAATCAATACAATTTGAATTACAGCAACAATTGTGGCCTATTCAACCAGCATGTAGGGTGACAAAAAATTGATGATTCGTTCACTAAGTAATACAATTTATTCATTTCTCACTTACTTGAAAATAAGCTTGAAATTCTATTAAAACTGTTGTGCTAATCACTATTGCAAGTTTGCATAAAAATTATATCTATATTTAATGCATGAAATTGTTTGTTTTATAAAAATATTATTACCTTATTTTGCTACTGCAGTGCAGTTATCTGAGTGTGCACCAAGCTGTGATTCAGTTAAATATATACTGCTGTCAGAAACAATTTCAGTTTTTCCTACAATATATGAAAATAAAATTACTGTCAGCAAGAAAATAATGAAGTATTATGAATTATTTCACAGAAGAACAATTGTCTAAAGTAAAATCACAGCACGAGAAACTCTATAAAATATCTGAAAACAAGAAGAGGTAACAACTTGAGCAGGATTTAACAATATTGACACTTTTATTAAAAAGAAAATTATTATATTATAACCAGATGTATTGTCCAAAATAGCAGATGAAAAAAAAAATCACTTAAATAATTTAACAAGTCAAATCTGTCTGCCTGAAACAATGGATTTTAAAAACACCTAGAACAGTAAAATCACACACAAACAACTTAGAAAATACAAACCAGAAGATTAACAAAACAAACATAACACAAAAAGATCAACTTAAATAATTTCTGATACTCCAAAATTACTGCATCACAAAGGATGATAAAAAGATGAATTGAAAAGAGCAAAGACCAACTTGAATCGAATAAAGACTTTCATTATCCCATTAAGATTTATATTAAAATAATATTTAGAAGAGTAAGCTTGAGCAAAATAGAAAACAAAACCCTACTTAAAATGCTACATGAGATTTCCTAATATACTTTAACTTGCACCAATGTTGTATCAACGCTTTTAAATGGTAATTACTGCTTTATGTGGACCTAAGAAGAAAGAACAAGTCCCTACAACTCTAAGAAGAGGCAGGCAATTGAAAACTAGGCAAGAGTCACCAGAGCTGTGGAAAGCTGAACACGAGAGTCATCACACAGGGTATTGCACGAACGATGCAAAGAATGTTGCACTACGCAAAGAGGGCTGGGTGTCATACTGGACATTGTTCCAACTCAAAAGATTCTCAGAAGAAGAGCATGTTGCAAACTCCAGGTCAGAGAAGTCTATATTAATACTTTCACTTTTTAATAGCTTTGCTTTGCCAAGCTTTGAAAACAAATCAGGCCTATTTTCTAGGAACTTAGGAACTTAGGCAGTTCCTGGAACTTAGGCAGGTGCATATGAATTCTGCAGTCACACAACCCAGTATTTCTCCAGTTTGGAAACAAACAAACATTTAAAAAAAAACCCCACCAGGTAAGCAGGAGAACTTGGTGAACAACTTTATTTCCTGATCAGGACATAAAACACATTTGGAATGTTACTGCTAAGAAGTGTTACTCACTAGCAGCAAGAGAAAATTGTGTCTTGTGGAAAATATGGAGGGCTTCAGCCACAGCTTGGCTTTGCTCTGATCACGCACCTGCCCAGGCATTGTTGATACTGTTTGCGACTGTCACACCTTCCAAGAGATCTGGTGAATGCCATGAGAAGCACATATCTGGGAACGAGCTGGAACACGCAGGAAAGCAAAGTACAATGTTAATTATCTCTTAGCATAACTTCTATCTCAGGAAAGTAAGACAAAAAAATCATAGAAAATAAAATATTTCAAGGTAGTAAGTAGGAAAATGAAGCTTCAAGTATCTATCAAACATAACAATTAGGACCCTGGAAATGTAGACTTTTCTTGAGAAGCAAACCTTGCCCTGAAGGTTACAGTTTTTGCACAGAACACAACACTCTCCAGATTTCATTTCTTCCATGCAAAGTTAGTTTAAACTAGAAATAATTTTTTTAAAAAAAGAATATATAAACATCAGAGATCCTCTCAGTATGTATTTTTTTCCTGGACGCACATAACCTGAAAATCACTGAATCCAACAGGGGAAATAAGTTCCACCACGTAATGAAACATGTTTGGAAATGACTAAAGGGATTATTTTCTGCAGAGATCTACACCAAAAGAAAAAGTACAACATTCCTTTCAGCTGCAAAGTAGGGTTTCAAATTTTGCTTTATGCTTGTTCTGAATAAACTTTAATGGTATTATTGGAATAAATATAATCTTGACTTTTAATATTATTGCATATATATACAAATGGCATGTGCAAGAGAGATCTGGGAAAACTTGGAAACTTCTATTCATGCCTTGTTCTACCACACACTGACAAAACAACCTTGAGAAAGTCACTTCACTTTTCTTTGTCTTTTCTTCCAAAATGCAGTCTGAGGATTATGAGTTATGCTTTATATCAAAATATATTTACCAAAGAAGAGCTAGTAAATAGTAAATTAACTATTATGGAGTCCAACAAGTCATTAATTCGCTTATATGCATGGCTTGGAAACTGTCCACAATACCTCTGCTTTATGAGTTTACCAAAATCGGTAATGTGTACTGTTATGTTTGTGTCATGACTGCATCAATAATCAAACAATTAATAGATATTCTGGAGTACTGTAAATATTTATGACAGCCTGTAGAATCCATTAATTATTCACTGTAACACACACCTGTGACATAAAAGATGATTTTTGTTCTCAAGGTATGTTGAGACCTTTGAAGAAAAACCACTGACATTCTAAATCTTAGCAATACTGTTATTCTGTCTACAGCATACCAAGTATTTACTGTACAGTCCTATAGAGAAGGGAAATCAATTTCAGAGTAAAGACTGTGATTGCAATTCTTCAAACAACTGGTGTAGCAGAAATTAGTGCTTGTCTGATTTCAGTACCAGATAGTTTCTGGTTTAGTTCTGTTGCACTAAGGATCTGAACCTTTGTGAAATAAACAAATCTCCGATGAAGGACCAAATCCTGCAGTATCGGTGCTTGATTTGTTTCCCTTTCCCCTGGGTCTTCATGCCCCACTCTTTCCCAGTGATCTTTGCCTTCTCCAGTACCTCAGAGTGGCCACTAGTGAAGCCAATGAAGCACTGAAAATTGAAAAAACATATTAACCTTAGGTTAGTTGCCTTCACCAGAGCAATTTTTAATGTGGTAGAAGACATTCAGTCAACACATACACTTTCATTATTAGTTCAGTCAACAGGGAATGTCAAAAGTATAACATGCCTGGCCACACACATGCACAAGACGAAACCAGTCACTGCAGACTAGAGAGACTGTCTATCTTGATTAACCTTGCTTGTGGGCTATTTCTCCACATCTCTCACGTGCTCACTTGCTGCAACTTATCTCTGCACTCCTCTAGTTTTCCATCCCCACCTAGCCTGGTTTCATCGCTCCCTTTTTATTCCTTCAGCTGCTGCTTCTTGTTTCTTAAACAATCTACCTGAGGCAATGAACCATACCTCTTACTCTGCCTCCTTGGTGCTATTTTCCACACCTACACTCCCAAGACTTTACCACTGCTCAACTGGCCCTTCTTGTATTCCTGTTCTGTCCTTCTGCCTGGTCCACTCCCCTTTCTTCTCCTCACTTGCTGCAGCTGGGAGATACACTTTAAATACTTCCCACAGGCCTATTAAATCTCAGTGTCCACACATCCTGGCTGCCCTTGCCTGACTCTCTGCAGATTCAGTCTCTTACAGAGACCTCCATTCTCTCCATTCCATCCCATCCCACCCCACCCCTTACTCTCACAGTGAGGCTACCCTCACCATCCCCATCACATTTTGTCTGCTTTTGAGCAGTATCTCAGCTCTTCTCCCCTCTGAGGAGGGAAAAGCCCACTTCCTCCTCCTTTATCTTTCTTTTCTAGCACAGATTGATTGTAGACTCTCTCTGCTTCTTACTCTCCACTCCTATCTCATGAATTATGAAGTATGATTGCCAAACACATACCTCAGTCCGCCGTCAGCTTCAACTTCCTGGCTGATCTGTGATCAGGTTTACTTTATCCACAACCATTTAATTGTCTCCCCTTCCAGCTGTGCCATCTTTATAAATTTTCTTCCTACTTTTCCAAATTAAATGAAGATCTGCACTTTTCAAGTGCTCTCTTCCTGAGCATCTTCTGCACAAATCCTTGCCAAAGGAAATACTAATATGCTCACTTCCTAAAAGTTTATTCCTTGTGTCACAGGTTGGGTATTTTTTCCTTCCTACTTCTATGTCCCGTGCTTGTCCTGTTACAACAGAACTCCTGATACTAATTTTCATCCCCTTCCTCAGTTTTCTTCTGAAATGTCGACCCTCCTCCAACTCCTCATCCTCACATTACAGACATGCTCTAATAAACAAACACACCCTATGCTGATTCTTACTGCTATTTCCAGCACTAACACTTCTCTTCTCAATGTGCTGCTTACACTTACTGTCCAATTTTCCCTCTCTCCAGTTCAATGTAGGTTCCTAAGATAGGTAACACCAACACCCAGCTAAAATAACCCTCACTAATACCTGCCCAAAACAAAACTCAAAGCTCACACTACTTCATTCTTCTTGATCATCTTTGTCATCACCAACCTCATTATTTCTCTTCAACTCTTATCCTCAATTAGCTCTGTTTTCGCTCTCTTATTCTCCTCTTCCTGATGTCATATATATACCAATCTTAAAAATGAGAACTTATTACAATTCCACAAGTCATTCCTGAAAAAAACCAACATCTTTCTTCTTGGCATCTTCCCAATACACTGTCTACTCACCCCTGTCTAGGCTGGGATGGTCTGACTGATTCCTTGCGCTCCCCCTTGTGTCTGCCATCAGGCTTGGACTGCTGACTTTTGAGGAAAAGCTTTTTTATTTTGTGTCTGGCCTAGCCTCAATGCTAGGGTTCCCAGTGTCTTGGACATGTAAGTAAACAAGGGTATGCTCTACTTTGGAAAAGTTGATCTCCTGCAGTGTTTGAAGCTGGCTATTCACACACCAGAGCAAAATGCAGTCAGTCACTAATCTCTCTTGAAAATGTAAATGTAGGTTATTTTTAGCTCAGAATTTTTAAGAACAAAATCCAGTGTCTTTATGCTATGTCAGCAGTGCAGAGCATCCACAAACTCAGCCTAGAAAGACAAACAATCCATCCAAAGCTGCAAACATCTAAGGAAGATGAAGCTTGAAAGCTGGCTTTCAAAAATTCAGAGAGCTTGCATTTTCAGAACTCTTTTAACCATTTCTCCAGGAAAGTATCAGAATATTGAATACCAAACACCAACTAACTGTATGAAAAGCCAAAGTTCTTCTGTGGTTTTTTTTTTATGACTTCTGTGGTTTTTTTTCCAGCTAGTGGAAATGCTTATGCTGAAGGTACTGGTGGAGTTAGCAGTAAATACCTTTCAGGATATGTTTGAACTTCTACAATAAGTAGCAAATCCCCCCTCATTATCATACATAGGAAAGATTCAAACCAGGCATTTGGAGCAAAAATCAAACAAATAAAGAATAACTCTCAAAGTAGCCAATACATGTCCTGGTCCAGACCTGCTTTTGCTAAAACTGTTTGGAAGCAGGGTCTCTCCTGGAAATAGGTATCTGGGCTCAGAGAAGGGAGAGGAGAAGCAGAAAAGTGGCCACTCACTTGCTATGCAGTCCTTTCTTTAAATACTGGCAGTTATGGGTAAATAATACTAGTGCTACAGAAATATCAGATCAAACACTCTCTGTGGATGTGATGATGATACCCAACAATAACTTCAAAAACTAACTGCAATTCTTATCATAAATACTTTATTAAAATGCCATTTTAAAACCCCCAACAATTTAAATGACGTAAAAAAATAATTTAAAAACCGCACCAATTTAAATGAGCTAAATCAAAGATGGTGGGGAAGGGGCTGGCAAACAATCCTTTCAGGCTAGACCTCCACTCCAGTCTTACTTCAGGCCCCCCACTGCCTTCCCTCCCCAGCAGCATCTCACTGCCACTCTCCCATCTCCCACTCACCATACACCAGTCAGCAGGGCACTGGCTGACACCCGAGTGCACACCCTGAGGAGACCATATCAGTCTGGGTAGCCAGGCAGCAGCTGTGAGCATCACTATCCCAGGGGTCTGTGTGAAACCAGCAGCAGAAGTCTCAAGGTGTTAAAGGGGTGTTTGCTTTCCTGTGAAAAAAGGAGACACCAGACCTGGTGAGTGAAGTATGAGGAAGAAAAAGGAAAGGTCAAAGGTAGCAGGCAGCCACATATGTTAAACAAAACTCCTTTCAACTCACAGTCCAATTCTAAGGATCCCCTATGTTTCCTACCTGCACCTGCTTTTAGTCCTTGCTTGGGGAAATGTCTCTTGGGTGGCGGGGGCTGGGGGGGGGCGGTGCATGCTCTTCCCTTTTCTTAGAAGCTGGGGAAAGGCTCCATCCTCTCAGGAGGCCAAGGTGCAAAGGGTGCCTCTGGAGATTACAGGTGACATCCACTTCTCACACTTGAGGTTCGTGAGAAGAGACCTCAACAGACCTAAGAGCAGCAGAGGGCAAGAGAGACAGGGGATCAAATGTACCATCCCGTTAACTCATGCTAACGAACACATTGGTGAGAAGAGATGCACTGCCCTGGCAAGAATGTTTCTTTGTGGGACAGCCAAGCTTTTAGCAGCTACATTAAGAAGAATTCTATTTTCATTACTGATACCGTATTAGAAATCAAAAAAAGACCCTTATGAGTTCCTTGTTATAATATTGTCCTGTCTTAATAACTCTTTAGGGCAAACTCCTCAGTATGCATCTATACTGTGCTGCATTGCCTTTCACATAACTATTCCACATAACCAAGTCAACCAACAATGAATCATAAGCTCCTGCTTTCTTATGGGGGTCAGCCAGAAAGAACAAATGAGAAACAGGGAATCTAATGGGGTGCCATGTAATCTTCATTTGAGACTCAAACATTTTTCTAAGAACCAGATGCTGCATGAAGGCAGAGCTTCAGTACAGCCTTTACTCTTGTTTCACACTTGGTGCGAGTCAAGCAACTTCAGCATGCCCGGGCATGTGCTTCCCAGAGTCTCTTCCCTTCCCTCCCTCCGTCAGAGGGGACTGCCTGTGGGTCTTGCGAGGGTCTGACCTTGCAGGGGTGAAATGAGGGTACAACGCAGGAAGGCATGCTGCCTCCTCCTCGGGAAAGCCGAGTCCCAGAGTATGCTGGGGTTTTAAAGACCTCGATGCCTGCAAGCTCCACACAGTGCATACAACATGAAGCAGCTCTATGGCCTTGACTCAAGGGAGGCCCGGTCCAGTGCTGGTCACTGATGCCTATGACCCCAGCACCACCCTCCAGGCTGGCAGCCCTGGGGAGCTGTGCTGTTGGGCACGAAATCCATGTCCCCCTCGCCCCTCTCTGCGTGAATCCACGCACATCAGGGCAACGCTTAAAGCACTCTCAGTTGGCTGGTCGCACTCTCAGACCGGGCCGGGCAGGCTTTTAGCCCTCAGCTGCTGCCTCCCCCCTGCACGGAACGGTTAACGCGGCCTGAAGAGCTCCTGCCAGCTCCCCATGTTCCCTCCGGTGCCTCCCGGGAGCTATAAATACAGCGGGCACATGCTCTGACACCGCGTTCCCCAGCAGGTACCAGATAACTTTAATTTGCCCTTTAAACGTCCCGGGCCGCGCGTCCCTCGCGGCCGCCGCTCGGGGGAACATGGCGGGGCGGGCCCGGCGGGCCGCAGCCAATGCCCGCGGCCCGGGGGGGCGCCTCCTCCTATCGCGAGAGGCCGCGGGCTATAAGCGGGGCGGCGCGGGGCGCAGGGCCATTTGTCCGGCGGGGTGGGGGAGTGTCCGCTCGTTGCCTCTCTCCGGGCGGGGCTGTCGGACCGGCTCACGGCATGGGTGACCAAGCGCTCAGCTTCCTCAAGGACTTTCTGGCCGGCGGGATCGCCGCCGCCGTCTCCAAGACGGCTGTCGCCCCCATCGAGAGAGTGAAGTTGCTGCTGCAGGTGAGGGGGCGACGGGGGGCGGCGGTGCCGCGCCACAGGTGGTGCCGGCGCGGCGGGCGCTGCGCGGCGTGACTAAATATGGGAAGGAGCTCGGCCGGCTCCGGTTACGCGGGAGCTGCCCGGGACGTTCAGCACCGCCTCGGGGTGGCGGGAGCGGGGCCGGCCCCGTCGGTGCCCTTCAGAGCGCGGGGTCACCCCTGCGGTGCCCCTCTCTCACCGTCCCGTCCTCCTCTTTCTCCTCCCTGCAGGTCCAGCATGCCAGCAAACAGATCACGGCTGATAAGCAGTACAAGGGCATCGTGGACTGCATAGTCCGCATCCCCAAGGAGCAGGGCATCCTCTCCTTCTGGAGAGGCAACTTGGCCAATGTCATCCGGTACTTCCCCACCCAGGCCCTTAACTTCGCCTTCAAGGACAAATACAAGCAGATCTTCCTGGGCGGAGTGGACAGGCACAAGCAGTTCTGGCGCTACTTCGCAGGGAACCTTGCGTCCGGGGGTGCCGCGGGAGCCACCTCCCTCTGCTTCGTCTACCCGCTGGATTTCGCCAGGACCCGGCTGGCGGCTGATGTGGGCAAAGGAGCCGCTGAGAGGGAGTTCTCTGGCCTGGGCGACTGCCTTGTCAAGATCTTTAAGTCTGATGGCTTGAGGGGCCTGTACCAAGGATTTAGTGTGTCTGTCCAGGGCATCATCATCTACAGAGCAGCCTATTTTGGCGTATACGACACGGCCAAGGGTAAGAAGTGCATGGACGAGTGACTGCAAGGGAAGATCCATTCAGGAAAGGCACTCTCAGGGCACTTGGCAGTACAAGGACAAGCAGGGCTTGGCTCAGCACCAGTTGAGTGCAGTGCTAGAATGTGCACAGGTGTTTCTGACATGCATTCCTGCCTCCCTCTACTTGCTGCTCTGAGATGCCTTGGGTTTGGATTGGCTCCGGGGTTTGGTGGGTGATTATTCCTTCACGGCCATCTTTCCCACAGCCCTTTCCCTCTGTACTGATTCCATTCATTTGTTCTTGATGACAGGTATGTTGCCTGATCCAAAGAATGTGCATATCATAGTGAGCTGGATGATTGCCCAGAGTGTCACTGCAGTGGCAGGGCTGGTTTCTTATCCTTTTGATACTGTGCGACGTAGGATGATGATGCAGTCTGGCCGAAAGGGAGGTAAGAATAAGTGCTCCTATGGTGTTCTGGCTGCAGAAAGTTTCTCTTCATCAAGATAAAATGGGAGATACTGTTTTGGTTTTTTTTTTTTTTGTCTTATGGAAAATTAATAACCTTCTCATTGGAGTCCTTAAAAATCCTATGGGGAACACATTGCTGGTTATTTCTATCATCTTGATCTAAAGGACTGAGAAATTATTTGATTTCCTATGGAGAAATAATTTTCCTTCATTGATTACTAAATTTTAAATCCTCAGCTGTACTTTGCTTATTCCTTGTTGTTTTTAAGATACAAAAGTTGAAACATACTTGCTGTATAACTTCAAGCCTTCTAACCTTTATGTTTGTTTCCACAGCTGATATTATGTATAAGGGCACAATTGATTGCTGGAGGAAGATAGCTAAAGATGAAGGATCCAAAGCGTTCTTCAAAGGGGCCTGGTCGAATGTGTTGAGAGGCATGGGCGGAGCTTTTGTATTAGTACTTTATGATGAAATCAAGAAGTATGTCTAAAACTTAACATCATAATGCAGTAGTTCAATTGTTCTCAATCAACTTTTTTAAAAATACAAACTTGTGATGTAATGGACAACAAAATATTTCCTAGGGAAACAGAATAAAATTTGAGTAACATATCTGGCAGAGATGAGGATGCATTAATTTAAAAATTGTCCACAACATCACAGTTACATTTTGTATGACAATTCCTCCACCATTTGTATTGGAATCTGTGTATATATTATATTTCAAATTGCAGGTAATAGATTTTGTCTAGAGACAAAATTTAGGTGGTCTCTACCTAGTCTAAAATCTAATATTGTGAACTCCTAATGGATTGTCATAAATATTTATTATACTAAGTAATGTCTCTAGCTACCCAACACTGACATAACATGAATTAAAATCATGTTTTCTTCTAAAGCTCTATTTTTTAATATAATATTAAGTGGTAAGTATGTTTGAAATTATAAACTATACTAAAGCACCAGGCTGAGTTCCTAACTGCAGCCTCTTCCCTGACAAATTGTACAGTAATATGCTTGAAGCCATAATCTGATTTTTCAAATATACTTTGTAGAATATGGAAATAGTGTTTCAAGAATTCCTTGTGTTGTCACAAAGGAAAAAGTTGTCTGTTCTGATGTTCAATTGAACTAAAACTGAAATGAAATAAATTAATCTATTAATGAACTTTTTCCTGTTGTTTTCAGTACACTGAACACATTACAAGCATGTCCTCCAAGGTGATGTGCTAATCAGGACACTGTTAGTGGCTGTCTCTTGAAAGTTTTTTCAACAGAGTTTTAGGTAGGTGAAGTGGTTATTGATAATTCTACAACTGCAAAACCAAGTGGATTCAGTTTAAGGGTACTGCAGCCAGCTATCTTAGAGATAGGCTTCCACATAGTCTTAGCTGCTTGTATAATTTGTTAATATTACCCTTAACTTTGAAGAATGTCCTCAGTGAATAGTGAAGTCATTATTGCTTATTTTACTTGAAATAGTATTCTAGAATTGAATACTCAAGAGTTATTAAAATAACTACACTTTGAGCCATTATGAACACATTGCACTATTAATTACCAGTGAGATCAGAACATGCTCAATACACTTTTTGAACTTCAGATGCTGCAGGGTTGTGAATGCTTGGAAGAACAGGCTGTCTGATTAGGCAAAGGAGGGAAAGTGAGTTGTGGCCATTTCAGTTGTTCAGTTAGACTACATATAGACAGGCATTTGGTCTGTGTCCACCTAGGAAAAAAACCCATAGGATCAGAGAATAGTTTGGGTTAGAAGAGAGTTTAGAGTCCATCTAGATCCAACCCCCCATGCCATGGGCAGGGACACTGTCTGCTAGACTGTTCCTGGCCTTGGACACTTCAGGGTTGGGGTGTCCACAACTTCCCTGGGCAACGGGATAAGACTAAGCAAGTAATCAAATAAACTTTTATTTCACCTTCATCTTTTACTATTTCATGTGTATGGCTTCAAGTTATCCTTTTCCTATATTTGAAGCATTTGTCCAATGCAGGTAGTCCTAGCTCACTGTCACTTGGCATGATAGGCTCTGTTTGTCTGCCACAGATTCAGACCAGCAGCTCTGTTCTCCCTGAAGGCAGGTACCAGCCACGAACCAGTGTATGGAAGCAACATCTATCCACTTGAAAAACAGAAGCTTTTGGGAAATATTGGTCCAAAAAATGACAGGCTATTTTTAAATTAACCAAATATAGATTTTTTTTTTTTTTTTTTTTTTTTCCCCGCNTTTTTTTTTTGTCCCAGGACAAAAACCTGGTCTGATTGTTACACCTCCCTTTTTCATGGTTGCTTCTCTTAAATACTTGCTTTTCTAGACACCAGGTCTGTTTTCTTTTCCATAGTAAATAACCAGTGTTGCAATCTATCAAACGGTAAGTTTATGAAGAAAATATTTCTACTGGTTTTCAAAGTGCATTAGTTTTTAAGGAAAACTGCCAGTTTCTGCTCCTTCTCTTCTTTTTCTCCCTCCTCTGCACATTCCTAATGGTTCCTTACAAGAAGCTTGCTAACACAATCCAACTATCCATTTCTCACTTAGCTCACTGATAAGGCTGCAAGTGGCATTTGGATGTGCTAGAGAAGATATAAGTTGGCTACAAAGAGACAGACTGTAACAGGCAGAGGTATAAAACCTTGGGGAAAATGTATGTATGAATGAATAAGATAATTAAGAGGAAGCAAAGAAACTTCAAAAAAGTGTAAATGAAAGAAGTTACATTCCAGAGAAGGCGGCAAAATAGAGGGACTAAAGACTATTAAAAAGGAGAGTGAGTGGTATCAATGCAGGAAAATGCCACTGGGCTAAGAGAAAGTACATGAAATAAAGCATATAGAAAACACAGGTAAATGGCTCATTTCTGCTTAAATGCCAATGCACACAGTGTGGGAGATTCCAGGCAGTGCTCTCCATAAAGATACCTGTGGCCAGAATTCAAAACTGTTAATGAATTAACCATTCTTCTGAAAGCTCTACCCTGAGTCTGTGGCACTCAGCGTAACACTTGCTGGAAGTGTAACCTAAAATGCAGCAATCGGCTCTGAAAGACTTTGCAGATTGTCTACAGTTGCTACTTGAACTACCATTGTCACAGTCAATTAATACTACTTCTTTTGTACCTTTGGAAGAGTTGGTCACAGGTAAACTAAAGCCTGTGACAAAACCATTATTCCCTTACATCTAACATTCGAACAATGGAAAACCTGCATTTTTTCTGTTTTCCTATGTACGAAGCTATTCAACCTTCTTTGCACCTTAATACTAATTTTAAAAATCTGAAAGAAGCCACTGCAATGACGATTCATGTTAAATATTTTATTTCTTATGATTTACAAATGACATACAAAATTGACACTCTTTCATACCAAAGTTAAATAAGATGAAGCAATTAAAAGTAATCCATTGTGTGAATTTCTTCACAGAAAAAAATTATCATATGAACATTCAGAAATATTTAAACTGTTACTCTGATATTCACATTCAAGGACAAAAATCTTTAAATAGAGAATAATTTTAATTAGCACAATAATAGAAAATAAATACAGCAGCACTATACAAAGAAATCGTTAACAGTTCCTAACCATGAATAACAATCGCAATACTAATCTGTTTGCCACAATGCTGCTTAAAGTTACAAGTTCCAAGTTTTGTCAAACAGCTAAATTTGATCTGCGGGTCACCAAGTGAAGAAGCTCTGCCAAACTATCACAATGACCAAGTAAAAAGTGTGTTACAATGCAGAATACCTGAAAGCCTAAGCTCTCATGCAAGCGCTAGCAAAGAATAATACACTTTTCATGTCAAAGACCCAGCATTACCAAATACAGCTTTTTTTCTTAATCCATAATACACAGATTTCCTGTATCTCTCATGGGAAGAAGCTAGGGAAGCAAGCAAAGTTTCAGCAATATCCACAGATAGTGGCGTCACAATTTATGTTCTTTATAAGGCTACAGTCCTACAAAACAAGCTCACTGAAAGTTTGCCTTTATGTATAGAAATAAACCACACCACCTACTATTGTGATTACCAATGCCACTAAATTTTACTCCTCCTGTAAAAGGATGTTGCTATTGGAGCTTATCTGACATTACTACAAATATTAGATATGAACATGACATTTCAAAACAGGTCAAGAAAAGTAACAAGACTGTTTTCTACTGTCTTTTTTTCCCCCCTAAATCCTGGTTAGTAGTCACTCAAAATCAAATGTTCAAGATGTTTCCCGCAGCTCAAGTTTACATCTCCCCACTGAGAAGAACACACATCTCCAAAAATAGGGCCATGAAATATTTCCCTTGCTTAATATTATTCTCTAGTTTGAGAAGTAACCAGAACTTACTCTTGTTTACACTCAATCTGAAACTGCTGTTTACTTCAGTCTTTACCGTTCAGATAATTATCAGACACTTCTTTCCTACGCAAAGATCCGAATACAACTTCCAAAATCCTTTTGATCTGGAAGAGACACAGCCTTGCATTCAAAACACACTCTGGGTGCTGAACGTTTAACAGTGGCAAAACATCATCTTCTGCAGCCGCAGTATCCTAGCTCACCATGCAGGAATACACAATCTGCTTTTCACCTCTTCACACTGCTGTTAAAGATTCAGTCACAAGAACATGACCCATAAAATTCAGAAGGCTTTCATAAAGCCAGGATGTAAAGCAAGGACAAACCAGGAATTAAGCATATGCTTATAAGTTTAATGCATTATTTTAAAGTATTATTAATATTTTAAAAATTTTATTTACATCTTGCACTTGTAGCGCAGCAATTCTGTCCTTCCCTGGTATGGATACAAATTCCACTTACGATCTGAGACTAAAATAATAGTTAAATTTCTCTTTAACTTGTCCGTTTAAATACCTCCTTCTCTCTCTGAAGTTCTTCCTGTCATGGAAAACACTGACAGAAGTTTTTTATACCATTTAAAAACCATTTTATAAGCAATAACTCTAAACGCAATGCATTTTAATCACTGAACAATGCAGAAAATATTTTTGCACACAGAATTTACAAAAGCACTAAAAATAGAAGTTTTAGTATCATCTCAGTATGCAAGGCAAAGAACACACTTATAACCAAGCGGCACGAACATTAGTGGGTTTAGGTCTTTGTAACGCCCCACTGGCTGAATCAGACATGGGCTTTTCGTTCCTCAGGTTCAGCGTACTTTGTACAGTGGATGGTCTTGAAGTTCCTCCTGTTAACACACAAACACACAAAGGGAGAATGCTTATGCTCAGCACAACAGAAAACTTTGTGCTATGTTAGTACTGCAACACTTATTACCATAGCTCTCAATAAAACCCCAAAACAAATCACAGTAAATTGAATACAACTCCAAAAGAATTCATTATGAGTTGTTTATAAATGATCAGGACAAAAAATTCAAGCCTGTGGTTCTTTCATCTGATACATATGGTTCTGTAGAGACACATTATCTATGTCCAAATCTCACACACAGAGTTTCTGAGAAAAACAAGGCTACTATCAGTAGATCTAAATTTTCTGAACAAGAATTTGAACATTCATTGATGTTATTTTGGGGTTTTTGGTAAGGTTTGTTTTTTCCCCCTTCTTTCAATAAAGGATACTGGCAAAATGGGAAACACTTTACTACAGGGATTTTTTCTTCTTGGAAAAGATGATTGACAGGACCATTTATTGGAAATTTAGGATGGCAACAAAACAATGCATACAGTAATCACTTCTGGTGTGATTAGAAAAGTGATTTTGATGACTTCCATTTGATAAATGAACAGTCTAAAGATGACAGAGAAAAGAACATACTTGCTATTCTTAACAGTAAGTGCTTCACAATTCTGAATTATAAAAAGATAAACATATGCAAAGAAATGCAATAATCTGCAACTTCAAAGTACTTACTTGGAGGACTAAGATGGCTGAAAGGAGATCTACCCCTTCTTACAGAAGATGAAGAACTCAGATAGCTCATCTGGCGGTGATAGTCCCTCAGTTGTTCAGAACGCCTCAGACCAGCTGTTGGTTTCACTGCTTCCAATCTTTTCAGGAATGCCTTAATATTGAAGAAAAATGTCATCAAGAAAGACGAAGAATGAACAAGATGCTGTAAAACGAAGTCAAATTTATTTTTATTTGAACTGCAAAAAACCCTGAAATTTTTAGCAGTGCACAACAGGAACTCTTCATCTGGTGACCAGCATGTGGTCATATATTCAGTTCTTTTCTCAATGTTATGACACAAATTGTAACTATCCCTTGCACATTATCAGTTCTACATTGAGTACATCTTTAGTACCTCATAGTTCTCTGTACTTTATGGTGATTTGAAACAATACATCTATTTGGTGACTATCACCAAAGGTAGTGAAGAATTGGGTTCCACTATTCTAATCTTACCTTTGGTTAGTCCTCCCTTCTAAATTTCCAGAAGAATGAGAAGTTTGGGGGGAGAGTTTTTTAATCTTTGCTTTGCAAACAGACCATTTTATATAGCCCTATATGAAGCTCAGAGAGGATTACTGACCCCAATTCTGTGAAACTAATTTCAAAAGGAAAGCACAAACATCTACAAGAGTTCATTTTATCCATAATCTAATTTTAAGAGATACTATATGAAATTATTGATAAAGACATCATTTCCTTTTGTTGAAATTAGCCCTGGAAATCATGTGGCAAGTGATATATTGGAATAACTACTTACATAGTATTCTTAAGATACAGTTTCCTATTCTGCATAATTATTTCTACTTGAAACAGAATGTACTGGTTTAAGACATTTCAGTAATATAAAAAAAGAATCTGATAGGAGGACAAACTGGGAAATACCCAGCTACATGCAATTTCCAGTTAACAACTTCACATTTTTAATATATTTCGCCTTTAGTGGTTGCCTTGCATAGATCTATATATTTCCTCTACTAACTAACTTCAATTCATTTGATGGCTTACAAACATTAGGCAATGACACAACCATTGCTGGTCCAGGTTTTGACATGCATCCTATCAACAGGAGACAATGCAAACTGTGCTTTCAATAAGTCTCCAAAGTACTAAAGATAACTCTCTTAATAAGATGCATTGTCTAGATGTATACTTGTATGGTGCAAGTGAAGAAGCTGTATCACCATTAAACTGTGCACCCAATCATGTACTGATTTTTTTTTTAATAAGAATAAAAAAATTTACAAGGGAAACAGCATAGTAATTACAGGATGTCAGTTGCCATTGTCTAACTATAACAGGAATCTCCAAGCTCTTAGCAGTTTATCCATGGGAACTGGAAAGCTGCACAGAGTGCACAAGACAGACAGGACAAGTGACTTTGGCTCAGACATAACATGTCACAAGTGCTTGCATCCAGTGCCAGCCAGTTCATCGTCAAGCAGGAATACCTAAGTAAGCAAAAGTCAAAGGAAGGACTTCAGCTAGAAATAGCTCTTCACTAAAGCCAGTTACAGAACATGAAATGGCAGACTTGTCTCTAAATGTTACATCCAACATCTTTCTCACAACTTCATCCACATCTCCTCATACAACTATGTATGTTTAGACTTGCAGAGATCACTTATTTTACCTTCGGTATTAAAAATAGAAGTTCTCAGTACATTATTCCTTTACAAATAGACCAGGTAAATTGTAGAAGTGACTTTCCTATGAGAGACGAGCATGTTTCAAGTCTGCACTCAATTGTAACAGCCTCATAGAATTTCCATACCTTAACACTGCAGCAATTTCAAGCTTAATTCTGAAAATACTGGCTCTTTATACATACATATATATATATGCCCACTTCATTCTAGTTTAAATAGAATTGTCTGCTTTTGCTTTTATGTCTGTATTTTGAAAAGTATCAAGTCCCCATTATTAAAAAAAAAAAAAAAAGCGCTACAGAAGAAGCAGAAACAGATTCTGTGGTGTAGCAGTGTCTGAAGGAAAGCTTTACTAGAGAATGAGAAAAAAGCTCCTGTGATTCCCTTGCCCTCTGCTGTGGCTTGTACCAAGGGCATGTTAACTTCCATGCTATTTTCAGTAGTGAATTTTGTTAGGAAACTTTTGTTTGGAGAACAGCCTGCTGCATACAGAAATGAACACATCGACACAGTGAAACAGCAGTCCTGACCTGCTAAATCTGTAACCCGGAACTAATCTGATTCTTATGTTTTTATTACCAACCCTACAATCTTCTTGAGGTCCTTAACTGAGGAACTACCTGGTACAATAGTATAAACATTTTGAGCAAATGTTGTTTTTCAGTCACACATATAAATCTACTAACTCTTTATGTTCTCCTTTCGAGAAATGGACTGAAGAAAGCTGACACTTTCCTTGTTCTCCTGAAGTACAAAATCTCTGGAGTCTTAATCCTGCATCACTGAAGTAAATACAAATTTCATCACTGATCTCAACAATCAAAGAATCAGATCACAGAACATAACTCAGGTGTTTAGAACCAAATATATTTCCCAATCAAATTTTAAGGAATAAAAAAAATTAGTAACAGACACTAATGGCAGGAATGTTATTAGTTGCTCTGAGTTGCATTTTAGGTCCTCAGAGCTCTTGATTCAAGCTCAAAATACATATATATAGTATCACATCACTGATGACCTCTCATCCTGGCAAAAGAGTTCCCTGGCTTATATTTTACCCATCTTCTTTTACTTTAATACTGTATTTACGGTAAAAGTAAAATACTAAAAAAAGAAAAGTCACAGAAGGTGTTCCTGCATTATTACCTTCTAGGAATGCAATAATCCCTTATAAATCTAGGCATCTGGACACAGATTAGTATCTATAAAGATACTAAAATACATATTGTCAATGACAGAATGAAATGTCAGAAATGTCAACAACTTGAGAACAAAGAAACCCAACACAATCAAA
Organism: Dicrurus megarhynchus; assembly: GCA_013399195.1. NCBI lineage: Eukaryota > Metazoa > Chordata > Aves > Passeriformes > Dicruridae > Dicrurus > Dicrurus megarhynchus. Next base: position 802,421 of record VXAD01003979.1, read on the forward strand.
AAAACTGCTGCCATACAATGGGCCAAAGGAAAATCTGCTAATTCAATTTTGGACACATCAGGAGAACACTGAAGGTAAATCTAAAGCCCTCTGTCAGAAAAAGGAAAAGAAACCCCAAACATAATTAGTACAGACTCTTCTGCAGCTATGTTGAAAAAGGAAGGAAAAAGCTACTGAAAATGTAGCACTCAAACTGTGTTCAGAGAGAAGGTTAAAATTTTTACTTTTTCTTGGTTTACTTTGCTTTTTAAAAGCAAAAGGCTTCAGTTTCACCTCCTGTGAATCCTAACCAGCTGACTAGTGTGCCTTGACAGCTGTTCAAATTTATTTATATTATACCTCCTCTAATGTCACTGATGTTAGAGTAATGTCACTGTCCCTTTGCAAAGTCTGGGGGGAGGGGGAAACAGATAACTGCATTCAAGCACACTTTTCTGTTCTTATCAATACAAGTATTTGTGATTTTCTTTAATTGCCAGTTGCATTAACTAGCTCTAACCTGAAACTCTAACCGTCAGAAAACTCTTAAAGCTCTTCAATTTAGAAAAGTCTTCTTAACTGAACAGCTATCAAATTTATGTGTGGCTGGCAACACCACAAGGAAAGTAGGTTAAGAGTACAGAAAGAAACATCCCACAAAATGAAGCAGTTTGCAAAGTATTCAAAACTTCCCTTGAACATGCCAAGTAGTCAGTCTTTATTATAATTACCATAGCAGTGCTATAGCAATCTCAAGTCTGGGTCAGGAATCTGAAGACCATAAAAATCTGACCACAGAGAGCCCATAGCCTAAATACTATCATCACAGAATCCCACTATATTTGTACTGCAGTGTATTTTAGCCATGCACAACTGTGTGCCAATCCCACATCCTGACAGCTTCCCATTATGACAAGGCCATGGAAACCTCTTTTTGGCATTGAGGCATTCAGGAACTACCAACATTTTGTCTTTAGGCTTGGCATACACCATTTTTGAACTCACAAAGAGAAAGTATCATACAAAACTCTGTGTGCTTGAGTTTCTGAGGAGTCATCAATGCAACATGAGTATTTCTGAGTTCCTAAGACCACAAAGGAAACTACATTCTCTTTCACAACTGCATTCTCTACAGCTTTCTCCTCCAGACTGAGATCAGTGAGACTGAACAGACTTGGTATTCTTTCTATAACCACGTAGGTGTGCAGCATCCAAGGCCTGGTGATGCTCTCTAACTCTGGGGCCAGTCCTTGGGGACAGGACAAAGGGAAGGCAGAGAAAAAGCAGCATGGAATACTTTCAGGGAGGAAAGTACAGTGTGCTCAGGTGCAACCCTGATGGACCAGTGGCCCTCCTCCTACTTCTTTCCATGCCTGGAAGTTATTTCCCTTTTTGCAGCATGACACAGTTGGCAGGACAGGCACGGTGCAGCACAGGATCGAAGGAATATTCTTTGTACATAGTGTCAGCCAGGTAGGGGGATGGCCAAAACACTGTCCCTCCCTTGCCCTTCACTCCCCACCCAGTTATGACAGCACATCTGCACCATTAAATCAAATGGAGACAAATGAATACACATTCATTTACGGCAGTACAATAAATGCATTTCTAAAGGAGATTCAAGATTTCCAGCAGGACAAAGACAGCTCCAACTGCAAGAGAAGGGAAAGTCTCCCTGAAGAATCCTTGTGCTGGTAGAGGCCACTGACTGCAGCAAGTGGTGGCCAGAAGCAATAATGAATCTGCAGCATAGAGGACTCAGGAAACCAAGTAAGTGAAAAGAAAAAGCCCTTGCAGAGAAACACAGTAAGTGATTTTTTTTTTAATTTGTGTGGAAGGGTCACTATACTGGAACTGGGATCAGAGTTGGATTTATTAGGCCTTAGGGTACATTTTGTGGGAATATGAGGTGAGGGAATGAAGAACATGGAGTCTTATGTGCAGTGAGCCATAACAGTATGAGGTAGGAAGAATGGGCAGGGATGCATGGAAAGACCAAATGTTCACAAAAAAGGAACACCCTTATCCCTCCTGAGCTAAGGTTTGAGAACTGCCCCTACCAGAGCTGCTGAGATCTTTCAGTGTGAACTCAAAACGTCACTGTTCACTAGAAATTTGACTGAACACAGCATCTTAGCTCACTGAGGTCATCTAACTCCTAAATCCTAGTCAGAATTAATAAAAATTATGAAAAAAACCACCAGAAAACAACACAGAGGTATGAGTTACTTCTAAATTCTGATGAAGTGACTGAAGAATGATGTAATGGCTGCAAATCTGTATTTCAAGGACCCCAAACACTTACCTGTATATGCCAGTACAGATTTTTGCATTACACAATAAACCATTAAATGTTTCAATGGCACACAGGCTATGAAGTTCAGTATCTTATTTACACTGGCAAAAATGATTACTATATCAATAGAGATAGACACACATATATGCAGACATGGGAACAAAGTAACACATCAGTCACACTTAAGTTCCTTTCCACTGAAGAAGAGGAATTAAAATTATGTTCAAACACAAGAGTAGAATGTTTTCTGAATCAACAGCACCCTCTATTGGCAAGAGACACACTCTGATATTGCTGCTCTGAGAAGCAACCAAAAGTAGGTTCCTTTTATGAAAGCACAGTCAAAAGCAGCAAGTACAAAATTCTGGCATTAATTTAGCAGTCATCTGTTCTGCTAATTGTGCTTTTTCCATAAATTGCTCATCAGTACTTTAAAACTACTGTTCTTCAGAGCAATGCATCTTTTTATTCTGTCATTGCTCTTTCTAAAAGAGTCTGTGGGAATGACATATATTTCCTGTACCTCCTTGCACACTTTCACAAATCTAGGGAGCACCAAACCACTCAGATTCCTCTCTAATTTCCTAAAATTTTACTTACTTTCCTGCATCATCTCTGATGTTAAATGCCTGCAAGAGAAATCAAACTTTCTGATAACAGTAAGTACAGGCATTACTCCAAGAATGTTCTGGTGGAACAGGTGAACATTCTCCCTAGACAAGTTGTTAACCTCAGGACAAGAAATTATAAAAGCTGTGCCAACACCAGCAAAAAAAAAAAATCTCTGCATCAAAAATCAAAATTCTTTAGCTCCCTGCAGAGACTACTGTTGTAGATTTATATTCTTGAATCATTTACAAAACTCTGCATCCTTCTCCAACAAACATTTCACAAAGGTGTATCAAACACTATATTCTGTACGCAGTACCCTCAGGACTTGTATAAAGAAGACTCCTGAGAAATAAAAGAAGAAAGATTGATAAGAAAGTTCCATGGAATTCCACCAATTCTGCCTCTTCAAATTTATGAAGATGAGGAAAGCTGCTGACCAGAAGAAAACAGGTTCATAAAGCACATACTTTTATCAATATAAAGCAAAAAAAACATCATCAGTGAGCAGGGTAGGGCTGCTCTTTCATTTACAGTCTCAGAGAAAAGTACATCACACCTGTAATCTCAAAAGGCGGTGCTACAAAAATCAGTATGTTTAAACTGTGATGCTCTAGGTGCACATACACTTCAAACAGAATAAAAATGCAAACAGAATTGCTAAAAAATGATAGCAAAGTTAAACAAAACGGAAGAGCTGCACTGATGAATCACTGATCCAAAAAGAACAAAATATATCATCCTGAGTTTGGGAAAAAGAATAAACCAAATGCTTTTATAGTCTAAACTAGCATGATGTCCTAACATAAACTCTCATACCAAACATGTCCACCCACATTGCTGACGACAACTAACCTATAAATGAGAAAGTAAATGAATAATACTATCTCTTGGACTACATGCAACCACTATTAATCTCTAACATGTACTAAACCAGCAATATGTGAAATGACTCTTATGTGTTTAGGTCTGCTGCATTTTTGATCCAAAAGTTGCAAAGGCAAGACAGTCTTGAACGAGCTCTGCAATATATCATAAGAGATAGGGGTTGTGGCTTTGAGTAAACAGAAGTGTATTTTAAAACATCCTATACATTCATTTACTGCAATCATCAGTTATGCAGTACAGCATATTACTGTTACATCCTAACAGCACTTCCTAACAGCACAGCACTTCCTCCCCCTTGCCTAAGAATATATTCTTATTAACAAGGTTCATGTGGTAGAGCAAGACCTGTTTTCAACACCTGAAATAAACACCATCAACACCCTCCTACCAACCTAAATACACCAAAGCCTAAAACCATTTCTTCCCCAGCCAATGACAAGTATAGCACGTCTATAACAAAATCTTGTGCTTAATTCTTTCAAACTGTAAAGTATAATGTGAACTGCAGTCTAGTGGAGCTGGGGAGAAAGTTTCCTAATTTGAAAAGTTTTAACAATCCAGATGTCTGAAAGCTGGAAGAATGGAAACCTAACAGACTTTTCCAAACAGGGCAGTCAGACTTTGTCCATGTTGAATCTGTACCTGTCTATGTGTATAGAAAAGGAAATTGCAACCTTTATACTTACACAGAAGGTAAAAAGTAATAAATTACCTCCAGTACACATTTTCCAATTATTTCAACTGTAATTTTATCTCTTTTTCGAACACACTGATAAATAAATAGGAGATATGAAAATGTCATTACATGTATGTATTCAATTACTAAAAGTATCTTATTCAAACCAGTGTTACTTCTATTATTTGAGAACTCTGCCAATATCCCTACAAATGAGTCTGAATTTTTGTTTTCCAGTAAAGTAAGCTATTGTAATTGCCATTACACTGTGGCAATCAGAGCACTACAAATATTCAGAGAGAGATAGCTATGAGGCAAAACCCAAAACTGACACTGACTTTGTATCCTGTGTATTTCAAATATAATGGGTTTGATGCTATCATATTGATTGTTTTATTTTATGCAAGCCTGTTTTTGAGAGATGCATGAAGCAGAATGAACAGAGTCAGACTGCTATCCAGTGTTTTGAGTGTATTAACAATAACGGTTGTTCCTCTTAAATTGAAGAATACCAAAGTAGAGCAAATGCATATAAACTAAAATCTATTTCCATATGAAAAAAAAGCATCATTACTCCCACCACCCTCCCAAAAAACCAAGACACACACCCAATATGAACAATTATGCCAACACCATAGTAATGGAAATTCATTGAAGACTTACTACAGGAAAGGTCCATGTGCTACCTCATCAATTTTCCAAGTATTTAACAACAGCTCATCTGACAAGAGATAGTCTTTCTCAATTAACTGATCCACATCCAAACTCAAAACTTACCAGGTTTTCTCTTTCAATTCTTTGTTGCTCTTTTTGCCTGTTGAGGGCAGTGTGGTACAACCTAGGCTGCGGTACAGACGCCTTCTTCATCGTGCTACTTCTCCTTGGCCTTGCAGACTGTTTGGACAGTTCTTTTAGCAACCTTTGGTTTTCCCGATCAATCTGTCTTACTTCTTCATTTGTGAAAGAGTAATTTTTCCTTATTACTTTAGAGGGATGATCGATGGTTAGTTTTTGCTCTTTTTTATCCAACTGTAAGAAAGCTTTAAAACAGCAAAAAGTGCAATAAATAAGCAGATAAGAAAACACAGCTTCAGGAACCCAGTACTAAACATAAATTAGAACCAAGAATTAAACCATAAACTAGTATTTAGATGTTTGCACATAGAAAAAGATTTAAACTCTGCTCCCAAGTTAATCTAAAGCATCAGTCTCAGCTGAGAGGCAGAATAGAAACAATGTTTCAGACAGAAAACTGACACTCGGGAAGCCTGACTCAGAGACACAAAGTGCACTTCCTGAAGTGATTTTGTTGATACTTAACTCCTAAAGCAATCCTACATCATATTGGTGCAGAAAATGCAAAGGGAATGATGAAAATTAAATTTAATGGATGGAGAGAAATGAGTGAGCACATATAACAGAAATTACTAGGGCATGGAAATTTAAAATAGTAAGCAAACGACAATCAAACCATGATATAAGGCTTCAAGACAAAGAATGCACAAAAATACACAGCAACTTGACATGCACAATGGCAAGATAACTGGAAAACTTCACTCTTAGCCAGAGCCAGCTATATTTATTACAGTTCCACTGGACCTTTGCTGTTGACCCATTTCTAAGCCTCTGCTTTCTAAAGCTCTGCAGCAGGTCTTCTGGCAACTACTTTAAAAGTTTTGCTGTCATGGTGTTACCCCACCAAACAATTGCATTATCTATGGTACAGGAATGGCAGCACCAGGTTAGATTAAATCCATTTTTGGAGCTGAGACACAGACAAAAGAGCCTTACTCATGCCATTCTCCACACTACTCTAATATCACAGTGCCTTCAGAAGACACCCCTCACTCTTACTCCTAGAAGTCCCACACAAGCATCCAAAGCAGAACAAAAAAAACCAAAAACCCAGGCATGCAGTAATATTTCCTCAGCAAACATTTCCACATTAGTAATCTGTTTGCAAGAGATGTCTGAGGCAGCCTGGCAGCCTAACAGTGAAAAAAACCTCAAAGAATGAAGAGCATTTTCTTCCTTCAAAACAAAATGAAATCTTTCTTGCAGTATCTCAACTGAGTTTATTTCAGAATTGATGCAAGTAAATATTGCTACTGTCTTTGAGAAATTTAAGAACAGTATTCAAAACGCAAAATGCAAACACTTAATTTCAACATCCATCTGGAAATTGGTAAACTTGCACTATCAGCATGCTAGCCAATATATAAGAACTGCCCCCAGGTAGCTCTGCGAATTTGCCCACATTAGCAAATTCTGCTTTTGTTTGTCAAGAGAAGATTCAAATCACCTCAAAACCAAGACACAATGCAAACTAGAGCAGAACAAGTGCGCCAATCAACAGGTTAATACAATATAAATGTCTGGAAAAACACCTCTACAGTTTAGTAAGTTATTCTCAAGGTAAAACTAGTATAGCCATCAACACCATTGGAGGAGACAAACCTGGAATGAGACTCATCTGGATAAGCCTACAAGGTACAAAAAGAATTGCAAAGAAAATAACCAGAGCCACACAATTCACATGACAACATCAGCATACATCTCAGTAGAAAATATTTTAAAATGTCTTTATGGGAACAAGCGAAAGCAGCACTGCAGAACAGAGCTAGAAGGAAGGAAACTGAACAACTATCTGAAGAAGATATCATGTTACATAATTGATAATTGTATTATTATGGAGCTATGAAAGGTTATTTTACCTTTTGCCTTATATCCATAGCATCTCATGGGTTAGAGAGGACTGCACATCACATGCACAAGTGTCAGGTTGTGACAAAGAACAGTCATTGAACTCAAGTCTTGACCTAGCCTTGTGGCATCAATGCTATTGGTGATGAAGTCTATTACAAGAGACATTTAAATTTCTGAATGACTGTCAGTGCAAATTCCCAACAATTCTTTTGCTTCTGTGGAAGGTGTCAACTAGTCAAAATCAATTTAAAGCAATGGCATTCTGGATAAAGACTTTTTCAATCAGAAATACAGGTTTCATGCTTTCACTGGTCAATGACTTTTAATTCACTATAAGATAGCAGGCTATACTTTGGAAGAGACTGTATACACTTTTGATGTAACTATAAACTATAGCCAGTAAAGAGATTAAAAATGCTTCAAGGTAATTACTTCCTACCTGTTTTCTGACTTGCTCACTTTTCTGGTGAACTGCTCTTAGGTATGATGAAAAAATAAACCAGAGCAATTACATGGAACAAAGGCCTTTCCCTTTCACCCCAAAGCTGGTCAGTAAATGCTACTAGAAACAAGGATTCAAGGAACCCTGAAGCGATTGCTACAGACAGGACTCAACAAGCATTGCGTTCCTTTGTCACTCAGGTCTCCTGGGGGTAGTGGTATGCAACTTCTGCAGTATTAAACACCCCCTATTTTACCAGAAGCTCTCAGGCAATTAGAGTAAATACATATCTATGTACATATCCATGCACTGCTCTACTGGCTACTACTACTTATATATGCAAGGACAAAATTTTACTAACTTCACTCTCATCTTCCAGCTTCTTCAGTCACATCCCCCCTCAACACACAGACTTTTTCGTTCATCTCTTCTTTCTTCTTCTTTTCCTTAGCCTCTTGTAAGTCTTTTTCCTTTGAGTATGTATCACTTCTACAGTGCCTCATCCACACCTTTTATCACCTCACCACAAAGATAGCCTTTCCCCCTCGTGTCAGGCAAAAAGAGACTCCAGCCCACTTTCTTCAGTATGTTGTTCATTCTTAACCTCATCACTATCCTTTTATTCTTAATGTAGAAACTGACTTTACTACTGCCAACAGCTTTCTGGCAACTTTTGAGGTTGAGAGCTTGCTAACAGTCATAATATTGGATTTATCACAAATCAAGAGAAATATATTAATACAGTGAAAGAATTAAGAACACCACAATGGTTCTGTTATGAAGTTACTCAGTGAAGCCTTAGCGGAGAACTGTCAAAACCCAGTAAGTAATCTATTGACAGATGGCTGAATTACAGAAGACTCATTAATATTGCACCAGAAGTTCAGATCTAATACAACACATGGAGCAGCAAGTGTTTTTACAAGGGGATGGAATGAAAATATTGATCCAAAACTCTCTAGTTCCTCAAATGATCTTTTTATTATTAGCCTTCTATATGACCCAACAACCACATTTGAAATTTCACAACTAGCTCTTTGCTGCAACACTGCTGCAATACACCAAAGCATTGGATCAGGTAACACAGTAAAAGTACCTGGTTTGTTGTTCTTCAAGCTGTTAAATTAATTTACTGGAGTTATATTTTACTTAGTTAAGATCTATGTTAAGGAAGAATTTAAGCTGCAAACACCACAACAAAGCAAACCATAACTTACTGGACCCTACCCACAGATAATCTTATTTAAACCACAGAAATGCAACACTGATTTCCATAGGAACTGTGTAACAAGAGAATCTAAAGTTTAGTAGAAAAAACAGGCAACAGAATGCATACCGCATCATTTTACTGAAAGAGCATCACTAACACTACAGCATGCATGTTCCTAACAAAACAAGCAGAAGAAATCACCACTCCTTAAATGATGCTCAAATAAATCATAGAAGCAATCTAGAAAGCAGTGGGAAAAAACTTCTGTAGGTCTTCCTGAAGCAGAGGTGACATTCTTTCCATGGTTCAGAAAGACTTCTGACCCCTGAACTTCAAATCAGCAGTAATAGTTGCCACTGCTTCCAGTTACCTGGCTGAAAATCTGTCCTACCTGCCTCTGCAAAGCACCAGCATCACATTCCTATTCTCCACATACTTGCTATGACAGAAAATTAGGTAATCCACAGCAGGAATGTATGTCCAATATGCACTGAATGCATGCCACCACTCACTGGCAACATGCTTTCAAGGCAAAGACAGTAGGTGTCTAAGTGAGGTCAGCACATGACCACAAAACCAGGGACAATTCACCATCAATAAGCAAAAACAAAATAAGATCCCAAATGCTATTAAATATTGGTAGCACAGTTCATGTTATATAATTCAGATGTTTGAGTTTCATAGTTATTTCAATGATTTATACAACAATGCATCCACAATACTCTTTAATCACAAAGCGTAAGTGTTTGAGTGGTTATACCTGACTATTTTTGCAGTGGCCATGACAACATGAGGTAACACTACAGCTTAAGGTTATGATTAAAGGTTCTAAAGAGTTTGTAAGTCTTAGAACAACGAAATACAATTTACCTACCATATTCATACTCTATCAGTGGGTAACAAGTAATTTAACTAAACCCCTAGTTACTTTCATTGTCAGTCAGACCATAAATATAATTTGGGGGAGACAATAAATAAGCAGCAGTATTCGCATAATGACTTGCATAGTGTGCAGTCTAGTTCTCATTTACTAGTAAGCAGGAAAAGAAAATTCCCTGGTATTCACAGATTTCTACGCCATCTGGTTTCCATGGAGAGATACCTGACTTTTTTTTTAAGCCATAAACAAGCTGTTTATTGCTTTCAATTTCTAAGCATTGAAATAACCTTGCAGAATGAGAAAGGCCAAACCTGATATAAAATACAACTTATAATTAGCAAGTCAAATGCATTAGGACAGGTCGATACAGGTGTCCTAATGGCATTAAGGCTAAAATTAAAATCATGCATGTTTCAGTGTATCTTTTGCAATCCCAATATAAGTTGCTTCAATGCTTACACTTGACTGATATTTTATTTTATACTGCTACACTACCACATGCGTATCACATTTAAAAAACACAAAAGGATTAAATAAATCACAGTTCCTCATCAATATATAGTAGTTTAAGAGTGAAACTATTTCCCTGTGGTATCTCTAAACAAATACTTCCTAGAACATTCATTACTGCAGGCCACAGAGCTCTTTAAAAGGGATTTTGGAGAATTCATTATTTGGTGGGTTTTTTTTAAGGGAAGGGTAATGTCCTTTTCATGGAAAAATTCCCCCTATTTAAACATGCTTAAATAAAGCTGCTAGTTATCTCTTGATATCTTGAGAAAGACAACAGATATCTTACAGGTGCTGGACTTTTTTTCCCCATAATTACACATTTGCTCATAGATGTTGGGAAAGTCTGGATCTCTCCATAATCTCAGAGATTTTCAATCTGTTTTCAAACTCTAAATATAAGATAGTAACTGCTCTTCTACCTCAATATGAGTTTCTAGACCTGTGAAAACCAAGCATGTGAATACACATGCACAGTGAAAATTAGTTCAAACTCTGAACATACACACTAAATGGAATTGCGCAGGAAAGCTATATATGCTTAGTTTCAACTCTACAGTTCGGGTATGTATATATTGTAGAGTCTACTTCAAATTTAGATACTGCTTAGCAGCTTTTCTACAAATACACTAGTTCAGCATGAATGAGCTGATAACACAGCTAACATATCCCTAAAAAGAACAAAGTTTCAGTTATCAAAAATTTGTTCTATTTCCTGAGTGACAAATTATGTGAGAAAAAAAAAGTTGAAGTGCTTTCTACATGTTCAGTTGAAGCTGCTATTTAATTTTCTACAATAGATTTTATTCAGAAACACAGAGCTTTTACTTTCATAATAATGATATTTATATTACAGTGCTTTTCAGAGAGGGAGCTCTGACTATTTTAAAAATCTAAGGCATAGAAGAGGCAAAAAGATTTATCAGCAGAGAGGTCAGTGAGAGCTTCAAGGATAGAACTGGTCTTCAGTCTGTGGCCAATTGCCCTACTTACCCCATCACACCACCTCCTCAAGTTAATAATAGCTAACACCATGGATTTACGGACTAATTCTCACAGACACTTCTGTAAAATAAGCAGGTATCAACCCCATCTTACAGAGAAGAAAGCACAAAGTACTAAATTCTTTAGCACTGTATATACCTTGTGCTATCCCATTGTATTGATACCAAACAAATTTGGATAAAGAGATATGGAGAAATTTTAGCGGAAAACTCTGTTCTGAACTACAGAAAGCAAGAGATTTGTCTAAAGACAGAGAGCAAGTCTGTAGCATAATGGGTTGAGATGGATGAGTGCATAGTCACACTCATATACTTACCCCATCTCTTTATCTGCATAATAATCGAGACATAGGATCAAGGAAAAATAGCATCAGAAAATTTTCCAATTTATTTTATTCCCAGCTTTCTAACATGGTGATTTATGAAATTACCTTCGAAAGCAATCTTTTACAATCTATTTCTTTGCATTGCCATACTTAATTCTCTTTTTGTGTTCAGATTACTCAAGAGTACAGCAGAGGAAATAACTGACATTTTTTATTATTATGGGCTTAGAATATTGTTTTTAGTTATTAACTTTCTGAAATATCTTTAAGGTTTATAGCAAAGTGCAAACATCATCAAATCACAAAATAATTACATACAAAGATCTATATAACATAACTGAAAAACTGTATCTCTACCTGAAAATTTATAATCACACTTGTTATCAGCAATATCCATCTAAAATACAATCAAAGTGCAATATACAGCAGGGAGACTATGAGATTTCCAACTAGAATTATGCTATTTGTGAGATTTTGGCTTACTAAGAAATTCATAATGGAAAATTTGGCTTTTATCAAGAACAAGCATAGCTTTAGGAGCTGTAAAAGCATGATAAATTTTTGTCCACATACAATTTTTTAAATGCTTACAAATGAATAGTTTTCAATATGAACACAAATAGGTGAAGGACATATAAAGGAAAAATTTTTTCAATTACTTTTAAATTTAACTGCAACAGTTTCTAAATGCTTCAAATAAATTCTGCTTTAAGATACATAAACCACCTTGCTGTCTAATAACCAGATTCTTGTGCTAGTCCAAAACGTGCTCTTTGAACAAATTTCTTTCCTTTTTTTTTCTTGCAATTCTTTTTTTAATACAAGATATTCCAGTCTTCCCAAATGTACGCACTGGTAATGTGAACAATCATACAAAATTAATTACTGTGTGCCCCATAGAAAGAGCACAGTAACAGATCACACAGAAATTCTGCGAGTGTCTGGGGACCTTGGGAAATTAAACTTGTATAACTGCTGTAAATGCTTAGGTCCAGCTATATTACAAGCGTATTTGACAAAAAACTTAAATAAAATGCTTCATCAGTATAAAGTACTGGGAGAATATTATACTTTAAAACTAAATCATGATTATTTAAATATTTTTTCACGCACTCAGGTCTGGGCTTGCAGTGTTCTCACTTGAAGCAATGTTTATGCCTATGCAGTTCTGATGAACATTTAATGGAGACTGGGGGATGGGGGAAAATTATTTGCAATTTTTTTCTCCCTAATGTGTACAAAAAAAAAAATCTGTAAGCCATAACTCAGAATAAGATTAACTCCTATTTTCCCAGACTAGCTACTTTCCGCCATTAATAATTCTGCCCCATTTAAACTTCAAAATGCCCAAACTAATTAAGCTGTGTTGTGCTTGCCGATTTAGAGAGGCACTTGGGAGTAATATACACATTAATCAGGAACATTAGCTGCTAGGCTATACGAATTCTACTTATCAATACTCTATCTTTATTATTGTTATTTAGAATTGGTTTTCAGTTTTGAGAAAAAAGTTCCTCTCCTCAACAGAGATTGATCTCTGCAAATACCTGCTCTGAGCTATAATACCCATTTGTTTTAGGGATGAGATGAATCCACTGGTAATCACCGGTTATTAAATAGCTTCTTGCTAACAGGGACCAAATAAAGACATAGGACATCATAATTTCAATTGCCTAGTGACAAACTCTTCTGACATCATGTTTTGACACTGGTTGGAATTGTTTCCAGTATGAAAGAATGGCTGAAGCACAAGGACTGTCAGAGATGAGAATCAGTGCTATGTTTCTTGATGGCTAGTGTTGCTTTTCTTAACCTCAAAAGAATTTCCACACAAATAAAATCCTCATTTTTTACTTATTGGCAAGTTAAACCATGTAAACAATACATTTTAAATCCTTATTCACTAGAAACTCAGTCTGGCAAGGTGCAAAGTGAAGAAACATGATACATGCAGTTTTAGTCATGCCAGGCATACTTCAACACAGCAAACCTGGCTTAGAAGGTACCAGACTTAAACTGCAAGAAGCGTTCCTCACCTGAGATCAGCAGATTTCTTGCATCAAGCCTTTTTTATTCCACAGATTTTAGTACTGAAAACTCTGGGCCATGAAAACAAATGCAAAAGCACCATGTAGACCTTAAAATATGCACAAGATCATCCAGGGCATTCTCACCCCATATAATGAAAGTTTGCAATGAATGCAGGGAAAGACACTCCAAATTTTCTTAGGCTTCATTATTAAGATTTTTTAAGTCTATTACCCAGAAGCAACCACTCGAGTTTTAGTAAAGATTATCTGCTATTTTTATTTTTAAAATACCATTACTCCACCTATGGTATTTTAGAAGGCAGACACCTAGTTCAGAAAAGGATTTCAAATACTTCTGTTTAATTATCGAAAAGGTACTAGAAGTATATTAATACCATTTATCATGCAATGAAGTTTTGGAGGTTGATAATCCAGCCTTTCTACAGAAAGGCTGATGTTTTAATTTAGATATTAAATTGTGCCATAGTCCAGCACACCTTAAAATGTATGTGCAGTTTTATTATTCAATTTGTTAATATATCAAATCTTTTTTAGATTCACTCCATTTGTGTATCCACACTCTTCTATTAGAACACAGATGTTCTCAACAACATGCAGATGTTGTATTTTGTAAAAAGAAAATTTAAAAATCACCTTTCAAAAGCTGATTCAGGTCCATGGCATCATGCAAGACTTTTCGACTATATCTGCGATCAAACTCAGAATCTAATGAAAAAAATACAGATATAAGATTGAATTTCCCAGCCCCATAGGTTTTGCACATTTAGTGTTATACTTAAATTCTGAAAATTACCATATAATTCTTGGTTCACATTTTCCTGTCTCTTTACTTTTAGTTTCTTATCATTTGATGCTACAAATTCAAAAGACTGGATAGGACTGATGTCTGGAGTTGACAGAGGTGTTACATCAGTCACTGTGTCTTCAGACTCCTCCAGGTCATCACCAAGCTTTGGTTTTCCTTCCGCTAATTTCATTGCTGACTTGAATTTTTGTTTTGGAGACAGAAGAGCATTTCTACAAGCATTCCTCTTTGGGGACAAATGAGGTGAATCTGATAAACAGCTGTCAGAATCTGTATCAGAACAATCTGTATCTGAGCTTGAGGATGATGAGGAGGATGAGGAAGAGGAGGAAGAAGAAGAAGAGGAGCTGATAGTATATTTTTTGCTAGCCTTTTTTATGTTATTTGGTTGCTTAGCTGACTTTGGTCTAACCTTCTGTTTTTTGCCATCATCACTACTATCTTCTTCATCTGTATAGTAATCTTCTTCACCTTCTTTAACTATTTTAGGAATTCCAGCAGGAACATTCTCCTGTGTTCCTCTATTTGCCGCAGGTGTTGCTCCAGATGTACCTGCATTCTCTGCAGCTGGAGAAACTGTCAAAGATGAAGCATTTTCAACAGGATCTTTGCTGTTTTCTAGGGACTGATCCTTTTGCAAATCTATCTGCTTTTCTTCACTTTCTTCCTCACAACACTCTTCATCCTTTGAATTAGAAACCAAATCAGTGTCTGTAAGAGCTGCCTTTGTACTTTCTTTCTCTATATATTCACCATTTTCTTCAGCTTTCCTTTTCTCTTCCTCAAAGTCACTGTCAAAGAAGGCATGATCCACTTCACCATCTGATATGTCTTCAAAACGGTCCATAATGAAATACGAAGTGCCACCTACAAGCAAAGATTTGCGTTAAAAACAGGTCCAAGTATACTTTTCGTGTAATAGTTTTGCTCTTCAGTCTTTTAGCTCTAGTAATTCATAATTCTGCAATTAATTACATGAAGTTGATAGAAACAATTCCATAGTGAGCTCAGTAAAAAAATGTAGTGCCACCTTATTGCACACAGCTTATATGTTAGACTGGAAAGCTTTACTTCAAGCCAACCCATCACAATTTCAAAACTACTACTTCTAAGCAAATTTGTCAAACACTGTTAGTGGCTAAAAAAATCTTAACTATTACAAACAAGCAATTAAAGTGTCTTATTTTGTCCTTTAAGCTAGAACCATTTTAAGCTAGAGCCACTTAGGAGCTATCATTAGTTGGAATTTCATACTGAAAACCTTGTTTGTATACAGTGGTCACCATCTTGGCTGACAAAGCCATACACGCTGCAGACTTTCAGCACTTAAAAGTAGAAGAAATTTCAATTTACATCGAAAGATCCATGGCTCTATAGGTTAAATTGTGACAGATGAAGGGTGTGTCAGTATGCATGTTTTAGTTTGGATAAGGAGCCTGCTTTTCATTACAGTCCTCTGTACCTTGCACTCCTTAGTACAGTAAAGGAACTTAATTCTTTCAGATGAACCTAGACTTTAAAAAGTGTGATCCAGGCATGAAACCAGTGCATTTAAACCAGCAGTCACCGTTCAGTCCATGGGACCAGATCATGGCTAGCACAAACAATATTGTGAATATCAGGACCTCAGTGTTAACCATAATGTTCTACAAATCTGCTCCTATTGTGTCATACTTCTCGCAGAATTTTATGGTGTTTGATCTTATGCATGTGGCAGGAGGATATGAAAGTTTCCACTCCTTAGTAGTATATATATATACAGAGTTAAAATAAAAAATCCAAACAGCCCACAACCAAACAAAATTAGCCAGTATCAAAGACTACCAGTCCCATCTAGCCAGAGGTACTTTTCTCCTACTCTTTACAACAGATTTTCTATAAATTTAGAAAGCTACAATCAATAAATATGTAACATTCTTTAGATCCAAGGAAACCAAACATGAAGACAGTGGAAGCAACTATACAAGGCTGGAAAACCAGAATATTTCACAAGATGGATGGTCTCCCTTAAACCACATATAGTTTGTTGCCATAGCAGACAAAGGCGGAAAAAAGGAATTTCCAGGAAAGGTTCTAGCTAAAAATTACTTAAAAATACAGAATTTTTAAAGGCCACTCAGATATTTTGACACTTCTCAAATAATACTGGTTTAGAGTAATTGAAAATATGCTTCTCAAATCACAACATAAAAACCAGAAAGTCTGGAACCTCCTATGGTTTCAAGAATCACAAAGCCAAAGAACTGAAAAAAGACTTCATATGGTTAGATGTTGTATGAAGCTGAAAACACTATTAAGCAACAGAAACAGAGATCAATTTTCAGGATCACAAAGATAACTCTCTAAAGCACCGAGCTCTTCAAAGAGCAACCAAACAAAGGAGTAAAACACTTTTGGGAATGCACACATCCAAAAAGTTAAAGTCTCCTACAAGAACAGGTGCTAGCCATGGTGAAACTACCGTTTCTTACAGATCTTCAACTTCATCTGCCTCTTCATCCTGGCAGGGTGGCCTATAACAGACACCCCTCAGGACGACTGCCAAGTTGGCCATGTCCCTGGTTCTCACCCACAGGCACTCAGCCTTATCATCACTATCCTTGAGCTCTACACAGTCGAAACACTCACTAATGGGCCACCCTTCCACCTCTCCTTCCTTGCATATCCCTCCTGAGAAGCTTATAACCATCCACTGCAGCACTCCAGCCATGCCAATCATCCCACCACATTTCCGTGATGGTGGCTACATCATGGTTTTCCTGCAGCACCAGCACTGGCTCCTCCTGGTTTTTACCCATACTGTGTGCATTGGTGCAGATGCACTTCAGCTGGGCTGTTGATTTCACCCTTCATGTCACTTCTTGTGATACCTGGCTTCAGGCAGCTTGCATAGCCTGCAACGTGCAACTATCATGTGAATTCCTGAAAGTTTTTCTAGAGCAGCTTCCTAAAAGGATAATGCATTTTAATAAATAAAAACATGCACAATAGAAAAATAAAAAACAATCAGAAGAGTAACACATTATTTACATTTAATTTTCTACCTCATGTAGTCTAAGCCAGAAGGGAACAAAACCTGTAAACTACAGATCATTCATTATTTATTTAGCAAGTACAACTTGAACAAAGCCAATTCTATGAAGAAAATTAATATAGGAAGGACAGTGTAAAAATTAAAACCCTTTCTTCTCCATGATGAGAGGCTTTTATTACTTAAGGAACCAGCATCTCACCAGCCTGTAGCTGCAAATATTACAACCGATTGGTAAAAGTAGGCATGTGGTGTATTTCGCTTGTCTCAAACACAGATTTGAAATACTGTTAGAACTGTTGTATACCTAAGAGCATAAGGGGCTAAGGCAAAAAGGTTTGCAGATGGACACAGACAAACTACTATAGCTTAATATAGCTGAAAACTTTAGTAGAGCTTAAAATATAAAGTTTTGTTGAGTGTAATCACATCCATGTATTTATAGTTTATGTAATGCTACGCCTGCAAAGGAGACTGAACTAACAGTATCTCATCGGCTATAACACGTAATTACACCATGGCTTTTCTGAACACAGTCTCTGAAGTGAGGATGGGATTTAACTCGAGACAAAAGGGCAGCATAGAGGTGGCAAGAGGTGATAAAAGATAGCAAGAAGCTTGTACATTCCTTTCCACCATTAATGCCAGCCAAGGAGCATCTTCCCACTCTACATGATTCAGGAATAGCTCACCTGCCAGTGGGCTGTTTTCTATGAAGACTGAGCCATAACTGCTCCGCAGACGGCAACCACCAGTACAGGAGAGATCATTTAGCAGTCTTACCCTGCCCAAGGAACAGCAGTCATTCCATTGCCAAATGCATATTCCATTCCTCTAGTACAAGTCCCTAACAACTTTAGTTTTCATCTTAATGGGAACAGACATGCCATGTCTCTCACTGACACTCAATCATTCACAAGCTAAAGATTAATTAATTCTGTCATTTCCACTAAAAACAAATAAGAGGAAATAAAGAGGTGATATTCTTGGATCCTAGTCCACTTCTGCATCCAGAGTGTCTGCAACAGAGCTGGAATTTGCCAAGACAATGCAATACAAGAAGAAGCAATTTTGCTGATAAACCATGCCTAAATCAATAAATTGGCTCTGTGTACAATTTCACACCCATTTATATACAACACAGAGTGTAATTTTACTTCTAGGAGAAATACAGAGTTCTGCTATGTTGCCAGTTCTTAAAATACAGAATCAACAAGTGATATTTTGAAATCCCAAAAAAACTGTCATTACAGTCAAATACTTACCAATAACTGCTAAGTCTACTGACCGTTGTATTTATTTACAAAAATACACATGCTTTTTGTGGCTTTCTGCCATGAAACTCTCTAACACAAGCATGATCAACTCCGAAGAGCAGGCTGGCCATTAATTATTTTCCAGATCTTTTTTTACTGTAATATTTCTTCTCCCCATGTAATTCTCTACCTCTCACCCCATTTGTCTTGCAACTGTAGCAATCACTCATTACCCCAGCCAAGCGCACCCTTTTGTCTTTGTCTCTTTCCTCGCTGCAGTTCTTCCTAGTTTAGGAAGAACTAGTTTATACCACTTTTTAATCCCTTCAAGCTTGACCCATTTAAGATCAGATAGCAGTGGCCAAGCAGCCAAGGAAAACATGCAGTCTGGCTGTCAGGGCTTTAGGGACTCACACTTTCTTGTCAGGGGGTTGACACACGGAGCATCTGACTACCTACGGAGACCACATCCACGTTCTCCCCAGCTGGACACTGCAAGAACAAAGACCACTCAGCTCCTGCACAAGTCAACCACTGCCTGCTGCTGCACTACCCAAAGAACGAGCAGCATTTTGACATTCTCTTCCATGTCAAAAAACAGATCAAGACCCTAATCACACTAAGCGTATTGAGTGTTTTTCCCCCGCCAGCCGCAAACCTGCCAACTACAGCACCACCTGAAACATTTTTGTAGGCAATGCCTAAGAGAAGGCTATTATGCATGACTGCAATATAAAGCATCTTCTACCAAGGTAGGATGGTACGTAAAAAGTCATGTAATGAGGATACAGATTTAGATATGGGTTTGTGTTTGAACATATACTGCCTTTTGAAAACATTTTTGAATGCCAGAAACTAACACTTATGAAGTACATTAAGTACCCAGTGAAAGATTGGAGGTGTTTTAAACTTGGTTAAACCTCGACGTTATCCACTATATCTTTTACTTTTTAAAATGCACACCATCTGAAACGTGCATCCAAGACATTCAGATACAAGCAGTGATCAACTTTCTTTTCTTGTAAGCATTCTACTTTCATAATCAAGGAAGAGAATGATTTATATAGAGAGGACAACTGGGTTTTTTCCTTATCATGTAACATAAAAATTCCTAGCATTCAGACTACCATGCTCCAAGGAAAGCTGGGGTTTTTTCCCATCTGGTAACACAGAGATTCCTAGCGTGCAGGACAACACACTCTGAGTTTGTATGTTATGTATCCTCTGAAGGACCTAAATGCTTTCACGACATCATAAGATTCTAGTATTTAACAGAAGGAGAAAACAAGCCCTTTACACATGCTAGGGGCTGAATCAGAAATGTCTGATGTTACTGTGTGCATCCTGTGCATCACCACAAAGGCCATAATACAGCACAGCTATAGTACACCCATGATGAGTCAATAGTATGTTTACAGCAACAAAAAAGAACAGACACCATCTTAGATGTATTTAAAAAACATGTAAAGTATCAGAAGCAGTATAATATTGTATTTAGCTCCAACAGGTCACCTTCTGGTTTAGGGTTGGAAGTGTTTTAAATAAATGACTTATACCACCAATGGTACATTGGTACATGTTCTTTATGACAGTCCAAAATCTTCTGATTCTATATTCTCATTATTTCCCCTCTGGGGATCCTGCCCCCCTAAACCTGCTGACTGCCAAATTGCCTCTTTGTATGGTGAACTTGGGAGAGGTTGAAAATGCTAAAGGAATGCACCTGGCTCCATCTCCCACCCTTCCTCATTTTTGTCTGAAGCTTAAAAAAACCCCAGCAAACAAACAAAAAAGACAAATTTGGAAACATCTAAAAGAGCAATAAAAATGTTAGGATGAGAAAAGTTCTACTTTTGGGGGTTTGTTAGTTCAAAAGAGGGAAACATGAGAAAACACAAGTCTTAAAACCTGTGTGACAAACCACACATATTCAGCCCTATTCACCTCTTCTTTAATTAAAGCTTTCGTATTTGCTACTAAGAACAACAAAGCATGAAAAGGAAGAAATATAGCTCTTAGGAAACTACCTCCCTTAAGGGAAACCCCCAATGAATGAAACAATCAGTCTCTTTAGTAGATATTCTGATGTTCCAAGTTCAGAGCACAATACCTGCTACAGCTGTTCTGCATACCACAAGTTCTCAAAACTTGGGTACCAATTTCCCCAATCCAAAACATGATTGATTTTGAACCAATCTACAGAATACAAGGCCTCAACTTCAGCTCAGAATAAACTCCAACACTATAAATCTATTGAAGCTCCATACATTCCTCACTGGACCCAAGGTGGAAGGGCCTGTTGAGGCACAGGCAAATTATTCTGTAAAACACCACAAGGTAGACAGGAGCTGGAATTAGCATCAGAGAAAAATTTAGGTTTAGGAAAGGATCCTCCGCACACTGTCCAGTCCACTGCTCAAAGCAGGGTCAGCTTCAAAACTGGATCTAGTTTTGCTCAAGGCCTTGTCCAACCAAGTTTTCAAAAACTCCAAGGATGAACACTTGTGCTATGTGGACATCTGCTTGAATGCTGGACAACCTTTACTGGGGGTGGAACTAGATAACTTTAACATCCCTTCTCTAACCATTCTGTGATTCTATAATTAACTGGGTTTTTTTTCTTTAATCAGAATTTTCCATGTCACATCCTGCAACTGTTATTAGCTTCTATCCTTTCATGGTACATCTGCAAGAAAAATATGGCTCTGTCTATTTAAGGTAACCATGTTGCTGCTGATCACCCCAGCCATAACTACGTGGAGGTGAATCCCTCTGCTCAGATTACAGCCTATGTATAAATTATTATTGTTGTTTAATGACAACCCTCTTGTTGTTGGCTCATGAGACAGTAGCAGACTTGTGCCTGAACTAAGTAACCTGAACAGACCATGGAAGCACGTTTGTCCTTCAGACCAAATCTCACAGGACCTAATTCCAGCTCAGATCAGAACTACCATTGTTTCTAGTGCATCTGAAACCACTTGTCTAGCTGATTCTCAGCTGACTTTCACTGTCTTTTTCTCTCTCCTAGCCGGAGAAGAGGAAGGAGGGAAGATTTACTACTTCAGATTTACGGTGTCAGGATACACCACCACTGCTGCCCTTACTCCTCTGCTTTTTTTTTCCCGTTGTTTGGTTTGGTTTGCTTTTAGTCCTGGTTCTCTCTGCTGGACACAATGGAAGAATTTTCCCCTGTGTACTCTAAGATACAGTTTGGTAACTCCCAAACCTGTGACAGATTAGCCCTCAGAACAGCAGTTCTGTCTCAAACAGGTAAGCTCACTGGAGATGCTCCAAAGTACTCTTGAGTCTTTTTAAAAGAGTTGCAACAAAGTCCTGAGTCTCCTGGCTATTTCAAGTAAGAATTGAGTTCACTCAATGGGCACTAGAAAATCCTGGAACATAGCCAATTGCCATAATGGTTAGAGCAAATAAAAGCACATGACCACCAAAGAGCCCCAGATAACTGCTGGGCAAAGGCTTTCAAGTTAATGTACAAGGCAGGGAAGAGAGAACAGGCAAAAATGGGGAAAAAAAGAAATTCTGTCCTCTTGAGCCAAAAATAAGCCATTCCCCTACTGGTAAAAGCTGCAATACATTATGCTGAGAGGTGTGTATCTGTAGCTCCAGGACTTCACTCATACAAGTACATCAAATATTTGTTCTTCAGGCTCTTCAGCAAAGGTCACCTTGTGACCTCTTGAGCAGAAAAGTTGGGTCAGAGAATACTGATGTTAAATGGTGGGAGTGATGATGGCCATCGGGTCTGTCTAAACAGACCATGGCTACTCACTCATTGCTGAGAATCCCAAGAAAATGATTCGCAAACCCTCTAAACCCAGGAAGAAAAGAAGTAGCTTACAATTGCAATCAAAAATAAAGACAACGAATCATATGTTATCTGATAAAAGTAGCAGCAGCTTCTGGAAGGCCTTCCATTTCTACAAGCATAAGTGACACCACCCACACTGAAGTCTCATGGGGCTGCTGCCATGCAATTTCTCACTACCTGGAAGAGTCCCAACTCCAACTACCTCCAAGTCTGAAGAGCAGCAAGCTGCTAGGGGAAAAACTGGTCACTGGGATTGGTCCTTCCCAAAAGTGACCCATAGCCACAGTCTTTTGATAATATAGAACAGGTACAAAAAGTCCAGAAAAAGACAGATTCTACTGCCAGGTATTGATGGTGAAGACCAAAGTAAAGGCCCAGCTTTGTTTTCCCACTCCTTCTATATATCTATGAAGAGTATTTCTGTCCGATATCAAGATTTAAATTTTGGGGCAACATGTAGTTAACCAGGCTATCCACAACTGATGGGGGAGAGTCTGACTCAGCAGGTCAAAACTGTGTGCAAGGAAAAAGAAAACAACTGCTCTTACTAAAGCAAAGCTTCAGCATATCTGCCACGTAAAGGCTGGAGTCACATTTGCCAGTCCTGAAAGAGATGGCAGGACCATAAAAGAATCAAGTACACCACTTCACAAACTACTGATGGAGTCCAGCAGCAGATAAATCACAGCATATTTCTGAATATCAGGCCATCTCTACCAAGTGGCACAACACGTGAACTGTCTCCCACAACAGAAATGCCCACTGAACTGCAAGCGTTTTCATGCTTCTAACATTACAAGTTTAGTGTGCTTAGTGACCTGACTAGACAAATAGGTGTGACTAGACAAATAGTTGGAGTTGTCTAGTCAGCATTTCCTTTAACTGTTTGCATAGATGTGCTTCAACACACGCCAAAGAGACCTGAGTTTCTGGAAGAATTTCCTTCATAAGGCCCTCCATCACAAGATGTGCCTATTATCACAGTTTAAAACATACACGTACAGTTTTACAGATGTAACAACTACATTCTCCACAACCACTGAAAATAAGATGCAATTCTTAATTTTCAGTGAATATATTTCTATATAAGAGGAACAAGCAGTGCCTGGTACAGATGAGCAGGAGAAAGCATAGAAATTCAGTCACTAAATCAGTATACAAAAAGCAGCTTCAAAAATATCACTCAGGAAGAGTCTAAATATATTTCTGTTTCCTCAGAATGTGTGTAAGGGGCAAATGAGGTAAAAGCCTCTTGAGATAATCTCTTGCATTATATTTTTGTGACTTGTTCCTTTCATCAGATCAGAAAATATCAAGTATGGTAAAGCAGGGAAGATGTCGAAACAGAGGACTCTATTAAATTCAATATAATATGGATTTCTTGGAGTTCCAGTGTTTATTATTACAATGAAACACTTCAAGAATGACAAATACTCATCACTGAATTGTGACTTCAGCATCAGTTGAAATTGCTGGATGGAAAATAACTCAGCCAAGGAACATGGATCATGTTTTAGACCACTACTATCACCAGTCTTGGTCAAACATAAAGCAAAGAATGAAACAGCTTTAAGAAACAGCTCTGGTGGAAGCAGTAAGGTAACAGTCTGCCTATCCCCCATGAATTTAGGGAGTACCTAGGTTCACCTAGGATCCAGCTCACTTGCAGATTCTTACACCTAAGCTTCAGGTGTGATATTATGTCATCCAAAAGGGCAGACTTTAAAAAGCTTGTAGATGATCCTGTCATCTAAGCCACAGATGACCATATGCCACCCATCCTACAAAATTCACATTTTTATGTGTTCCTGGGTTAGGCCTTTCAAGGGATTGGCCAATTGCATTCAAAGCCTCAATGGGCTCGGCAGTCCTAACAGCCCTCTGGGCCCATGTAAGCCTTAAGAAGAAACACAGGGCCCTCTGAATGCCCTTCTAAACATGGGCAAGCACAAAACCAAAACAATAAATCCCAGTAGGTCATAAAAGCTTTAAGTTCCAAGAAAAGGAATAGAATATCCCTAAACTACTTGTCCTTTTCCCTGGTTTCTATTCCAGCCCATTACAAGTATTACCTAGGCTGAGAAAAATCAAAGAACAACATATGCACTACAGAAAAAAACAAACAAACAAACCAGGAAGAAGTGTTGGAAGAGCTTGAAGCATTCCAAAAGCAGAGTCCAAAGCTCTGACAACTATATTTTTAAATGCCAAATATTTCACAAGCCCATTCTTAAGCTTACTTATTTTCTAGCAATGACAACTTCATTTTAGTCTTCAAATAACTCCTCTGAAGAATTTAACTTTGTGGAACTTTGTTCTCTCTCCACTGACAATTCCAGCAATCACTTTCCATCCAAAAAAGAGGGATTATTTTTTCAAAGAAGCACAGATGTGTACAATGCATTCTATGCATTATATTGAGCACCTCACTACAGACAAAAGCAGGGATAAAAAAGAAATCTAGCACTGCTATTTCTGTCACATTAATTCCATCCCACATCGTTGTCCTGGTGTTTTTATGAATGTTGCATAGAAATTATAACCATACCATTTTTAAATATATACACGTCCAAATACAAACACCAGATTTTTTTATTTCTGTTATATAGTAAGAATACATAAGTGCAAGTATTTGCATACTATAATTAAACCAGTTTTCAAAAAAACGTGTTTGGAAAGGAAAAACTTCAGCCAGGCATAAAGGTTATATGACTTTAAATTAAGTTGTGCCATAAACCATGCTGAACTACATTTTAAAATGCCAATTTCCATAATGTGCTGTGAAAACTCCAGAAGAAAAAACATGTTTGACAAACACAACATATGTTGCATTTTGTTGTACCATCTCACTGAGTCTCTTTCAAATGAATTCAGTACTCTGCTCTGCTGCAGGGGCCCAGGTTTCAGAGCTACCTCACTTGTGATTTTCCCCCCTAATCCACATGGTCCAAGAGATTTGGTGGCTGGTTATTTTTTTCAAACCACAGCCCCACCTTGGGAACCATTACTACAGAACACAGCCCAAGGTTGGGCAGTGGGAGTTACAAGACTGTCCTGAGGAAAGTGTGGAAACGTGACTCGTGCGATGATTAACACGCTCGAGGCAAGCTCTTTGCAATAATCACTCCAGTCGACTTAATTCCCAAGAATTAAGCCCACCCAAAACACCCCTCTGGACTCTATTTGAGCAACACTGCAACGTGTCTCTCAAAGTCCGGTAACTTTAAGGATAGCACACACGACACTGCAACTCGCTCCCAAAGCCGACCACGACGGCGACAACGAGGGCCGGTGCCTCAGAACGGAATCTCCCACCTCTTTTCCCATCTCCCCGAGGAGCAAAGCGGGCAGGCACGGCACTGATGTGGGGCGTAACACACGTCTCGGGGCGGCACGACCAAACTCTGGCAGTTCAACGCCAGCCCCAGCCCTGCAAAGGCAGCGCGCACGACGCGCTCGGGGGACACCTACGTGCGCGTCGCTCAGGCAGGGGCGCGAGTAGGAAGACAGCTAATTAAAACAAAATAATTTTTTAAATTATATAATGGTTAAAAACGATGCATATGTACACACGAACAAAACATGTCTCCCACCTTGTTTCGGGAAAAAATTGCCGCAGACGGGGGAGGAACATGCCCGTCGTCCCCAACGGCCCCCAACCGCCCTGCAGGCACCTTCCGTGGCGAGGAGGCACCGCAGGCCCCACCACCCGGCCGGCAGCCCCCGGGAGGAAGCAGCAGCAGCGGCCGCCGCCGTGTCCCCCTTGCCCCCCGCTTTGTTGTGGTAGCCGCGCAGACAGCCGGGCGGATACTCACAGGCACGGGAGGAGAGAGAGAGAGAGAGGAGAGACCACGAGAGGCGGGCGCTGCGCAGCGCTGAGGCCGCTCCTTCGCTGCCACCGCGCTCCTGCGCAGCCCCGGCCAGCCCCGCGCGCCGCCGGGCGGGGAGAGGCGGTGCCTCAGAGGGGCGGGAAGGGAGCCGGGCGCTGGGACCTCGCGCTGGGAGGTGCCCCTCCGGCACGGGCTCTTCACAGAACCACAGAGACAAGGAGGTTGGAAGAGATGTTGGAAGTCATGGCCTCCAACTTCTGACCGCACACCACCGTGTCAACTAGACCACGGCACTAAGTGCCACGTCCAATCTTTCCTCAAACACCTCCAGGGACCGTGACTCCACCGCCTTCCTTGGCAGCCTGTTCCAATGTCTGATCACCCTTTCTGTGAAGAAATTCCTCCTAATGTCCAACCTAAGCGTCCCCTAGCGCATCTTAAGACTGTATCCTTTAATCCTGTCACTGGTTGTCTGGGGGAAGAGGCCAATCCCCACCTGGCTACAACCTCCTTTCAGGTAGCTGTAGAGAGTGATGGGATGTTCCCTGAGCCTCCTCTTTCCCAAGCTAAAGAACCCTAGCTCCCTCACCTGTTCCTCTTAAGACTTGTGCTCCAGACTCTTCACCAGCTTCATTTCCCTTCTCTGAACTTGCTCCAGTGCCTCAGTGTCCTGCCTGAATTGAGAGGTCCAGAAATGGACAGAGGTCTCGGGTAGCGGCCTTACCAGTGCCAACTACAGGGGAGGAATCGCTTTCCTAGTCTTGCTGGCCAACTATTTCTGATACAGACATCAGTCCCCTCCTGCCCTTCTTTGCTCTGTGGGAATGGGGTGGAGAGCTGGGACCCTTACTAAGGCCATGGGGCCCCAAGCTGAGGTGATTTTGCCCCAAGTTAGGGTGATGGTCCCCAGGTTGCAGTGATGTTGCTCCAGGCTGAAGTGATGGGGGTCCAGGTTGAGGTAACAGTGTCTCAGTCTGTCATGGTGGTGCTCCAGGCTGAGGTGATGGAGCTATATACTCAGGTGGTTGTGCCTCAAGCTGAGGCAATGGAGTTCTGGGTTGAGATAGTGGTATGCTGGGTGGAAGCAATGGGGTCTTGAGGTGATAGTGCTCCTAACTGAAATCATGGTCTCCAGATTGATGCAGTGGGGCCCCAAGCTGAGGAAATAGTGCCCTTAGTTGTGGCGATTGTCCCTAGATTTTGATCAGGGGGTTCCAGAGTGAGGGGACAGAATCATGGGTTGAAGTTATGGTGCCTCAGATTAAGGCAATGAGGCTCCACGCCGAGGTGATGGTTTTCTGTGTTGGGGTAACAGTGCCCCATAGCAAGCTGATGGTGCTCCAGATTGTGTTGGTGGTGCCCCAGGCTGGGATGATGGCATTCCTGGTTGATGTGCTGGCAGCCCATATGGACTGGAGGGTGACCCAGGCTGCGTGAAGAGTGCCCCAGGCTGAGGTGACTGTGAGCCACCTTAAGGCGATGGTGCAACAGGACCAGAGGTCAAGGCAACGGGCCCCTACATTATAGTGCCAGGGCTGCACCACTTGGTGATGTATCCTGGGGAAATGGAAAGGGGCAACTCATGGGGAGGACTTCAAGGGAAGCCTGATCCAAATATTTGAGGTTGGATCTGGACCTTTCCCCAAGCTATCTTGAATTTCAGTATCATGGTTGTAGAATAAAACCTAAATTGTTGTGGATAAAACCTTCAGGCAGTTTCATTACTTCCGGCACTGAGTAGGTAAGTGGTGATTACCTACTGGTGATCTGCCCCTGAGAAGTGGTAGCTTCCTGTGTAAGGATGGGAAAGGTTACAGCCCTTTCAAAAAGATCAGTTGTAATATCATATCTTAATAATAGCAATATTACTTTTTAACAATGGAGGAAAGAATTATGTGAAAAGAAAGACTTCCAGATTACTGATCCACCTATTCAAAATACAAAAATCAACTTTATTTGGCCCCATTGTTCATCAGGAAAAAGATTTAATGACATGATCACATTTTTTGCTGAGCATACTGAATTTTGAATTAAATCAGGGCTGTGCTGACAAATCAACTATTGTGTATTTTGTCCTGTTTCACTTGGCACATGAACGCACACACACAGAGGCACATGGCACATATATATGGATGTATACACACAGACACATTTTGTTCAATACATGTAACAAGTGTGTCAGAACACTACAAGAAAGGAAGAAGTCTCTTGAGTAATACAATTGAATGTGTCTAAAATAACCAGAGCCAAGTCCTGCTTGTGCTACCCAGTGTTTAATGAAGGTTCCACAGATTACATTGAGTAAAGTTTTATACTTGTCATGTGTTTCCTTGTTATTTTTCTGGCACCTCACTCAGTTCACTGTTGAAATGTTGAATAATGACAACTGCAGCTAAAATCAATAGAAACTGTATTTGGAAAACGTGCTACAAAAGGCTGAGCCTTTGCTGACCTCGCCATGTGAGGTTTTAGGTTCCTCACATTGGACACTAAATGGGTGCTTTTGTCATTTTTTCCTGTGTGTCAACTTCCTGACTGCAAATATGCAAAATACAATATCACTGTCTCAAAAGGTGTAGCAAAAAATAAAATCAGTTAATATTAGTGCAAATTACATATTCTGTACATTTAAGATACTGAGAAGTATAACATCCAATCTCCGTTCCCCTTGCTCTACGATTCCTATGATTGCTTCTAACAGTGTTAGTTATCCAGGTTTACCTGGTTTATCACCAGGTTTACAAGTTCACGAGCACTTCTGGGTTTTGTGCCCGGAACCTTAGAAATTTCTTTAAACTCCTAGTATGGCTGTAACTGCAATGCAGCACCACAGCAGTTATAAAAAAGCATGTAATTAATTCAAAATAATAAGTATGCTAAAAATATAAACTACATATGCACTATACGAACTTTTATTTTTTGCCTATAATGTAATTTTTTTGTTTGTTATAATTGAGAAGTGGTAACTTGTTTTGGTCCCTTTGTAGCAATGGGATCTGAGCGGGAAAGGCTGACAAAACAGAAATCAAATGTGAAAAGGCCTACAGGAAAAGTATTCATTTTAATCTTGCTTAAACATTTTAAAGTGTAAGTTCATTGAAGTTTAAAGTTTGCAGTACTGGTGCAAGTTGAATGACTGTCACTAAAGGCCGCTGCAAAACTGTTCAAATCAGTGGGGCTTTTTCTAGGGTATGTTACAAAGATAAGTGATACTTCTAGCTCAAAGGAAAATAGTGAAGATGCTGAATCCTTCCCTAAATCAGACATCATTTATCTTTTAAAATAAGTAATCGTCTTATCTCTGTAGGAAAGATATTTGCGGTAATGCTTGAATAAGGCAGAATTTGAATCTCTTTTCTCATAAACTAGTTCCATGACTGAGTAAATACTTACCAAAAGAGACTATAGTAATCCCCAGTTCAGAAAATTGACCTCATTGAAGTCCTCTGTCTTGTACAGAAGAGTAATTTTTAAAGTACAGAAGGGGAATTTCAAATAACACTGAGGTAAACTTGAAAATTGCTATTAACTTCAATGGAGCTAGGATGTCATCTAAAATATTAGAAATTGTACCTCAGGTTGAAAAGTCATAGAAACTTACTAAGAGCTAAAAGTAAAAGAATCAAATCTTCTTCTAGCTCTATGGATACACACTTGAGTTGATTTAGACATATCTAATTCAGGGTATGATGTGTAAATCCTATCTAAAATAGGTGGGATTACTCATTCAGACAAGAAGTGGTTTTGTGCATAAGCACTGCAGGACTAAATTGTTGTTGCAGGTAGGTTTGTTTTTTTATCTTCCTCTCCACTTCTGAGAATTAATACTGTAAGAAAATACTCTCTGTTTACACAGGACTAACAACATTACATGCTCTGCTTCAGGTTAATTTAAAAATTCAATTCCCTTAAGTAGTTTTGACAGAGGCCCAGGCAGTTTCCTGAATGCATTGGCAGTAGAAGGTTTCTGTCTATTTTCTTGTGTGGATCTTAATAAAGATCCCAGAATAGATCTTGAACTCAGTCCAAAGTCCTGTATATTCTGAAATCTTTGATGAGTAAAGTGTGTGCTGGGAGATGGATATTTGCTTTCTATTTCTACCTGATGAGAATAAAATAACTTTATAAGAAACCTTCTGGCATGTTGGGCCTTATCCAAAAGCTTTCAGACTGCAAGAATCTCTGCTGGTCTTAATGATCATATGTATTAAAAAAACCCTGGTCCAAACCCTGGTCCCAGTGAATCATCAGGATGTTTTAACACATAGTAATTCACACAGGAAAGAAATCGCAATAGTATTTTCACTGTTATGATGATTTTTACCTTTAATCACACTAGACATGTTATTTAATAATCAATTTTGGATATTCTGTGAATGGTCTGAGCTAGCATTTAAAAGGATTTCGTGCAATTTAATATCCACTAAATAGAACAAACTGTAATAAAATGATATATCAGTTACTGTAAGGACTTTGGATCAGATTAAGGATCAGTGTCTCCTTTGCTAAGTGATGAACAGGGGACCTAAAATCGCTTCATAACTACTTTTTGGGATTTTGAGAGGAAATATATGGTTATGCAAACCTCTAATACACACAGGCAGGTATATATGGACACCAGACTGTCACACACTGTGAGTTAGGTTAGAAATACCTTAGAAAATATTGTGATGGAGTAAAACATTTGTTGTAACTCAGAATCCTGACTAGCTCCATGCTGTTCTGTGCCCGTTTCCATTACAGTTCTGCACCATGAGCTGATATGCAACTTCCCTATTACAAGTGCTGTGGCAGGGCTATAACAGCCTTCTGGACACCTGCACTATTCATGCTCGGTGTCCTGGTTTGCTTAGCATTGTAGAAGCTCAGGGAAGTTTGGTGTCTGGTTTTAGAAATGCTTCCCTGTGCACTAAAGAAGTTATAAAGAAATGTAAGCATTCACAAGGTCAGAGCATTGGTATTTGTTACTTCTCTTCATCAGGCTAGTAGAGTTCATTTGACAGAAGTAACTTTTTTAGAGGGCACGAATGAATCAAAACTGCTCCAACCTCTGCAACAATAACTGTGTTTAAAAAGTACAATTCAGGGCTTTTTTTTTTAACACCTCAACTTAAAGAGCAGTGGCAATCTTACCAGTTGCTTACCAGTACACTTCTACTGCTAAACACTTCTATAGAGTTTACAGGTATCTGTTCTTAAAATGAAGCCCATGAGTAAATGCTTGTAAATCCATTTTTGCATAGTGTGGTTTCTGTAAGGAAAGAATCCTTTACTCCTACTCTTGTTGCAAAATGTAGAATATATAAAACTTTTCTTAAGAAAGGATGCTCTTTGATGTTTGATCTTTGTATACTTTCAAGACTGATCAAGAAGAAGGGAGATGTAATCCTTGAAACAGATAGCAGCTAACAAGCAAGCTCTAAGTGATGTTCATGTGTTAGAAAAACAAATTACTTGTTGGTAGAATTGCCTTGGTAAAGTTTAGGGCTTGACCTGCTTCAGTGATCTCACATCTACAGGGAGGTTAAAAAAGCTTGGTGAGAAGGATGTACAACTGATAGTGGACACAAAGAATGCAGAATTTATGGGACACAAGGACATTTGGCCGAACTCCCAAGATAAGGAAGAAACCAAGAAACCCAACTCAGCAGTTGTGCTGAAATCAGATCCAACTTGATAAAAGGTAATTCCGGCAGAGGGAGATCGCAACCACCAACTCAAGGACCACTGACCCAAGAAATCCGCCAACTCAAAAGAAGACTGAGCATGCAGACTGATTAGCATGGGAAATGAGAGAATCATTAATCAATAGAAGATAAAATACTAATTAATAAGAGAACCATGTAACTTGTAGCCATTGAACACTAATTCCTTTGTTTGTTAAAATGTATAAATAGTAAAAAGTTTTGATATTTGGTGTGCTTGATTTGTGGAATACCACTGAGCACCCAGGCTTGTGCAACTCTGAAATAAGTAATCAATGTCTCTCTTGAGTGTGTAATTATTGGCTTGTTGCACACCGGGTAATGAAGCTGATTTTTGCGGACAACACTCTGAAGAGATCAAGGCCTCCCCATTCAGCTGTGCTTGGTAGCTGCTATGAACTCGCGAATCTGGTGGAGTTGTAGCTGTGCTGCACCTATGGCAAGATGAACACGTGTCCCAAGTACAGCTGAAATATGGCAAGCCTTGTGCCCTTCCAGGAATTTGTTCTCAGATGTACCACAAACAGATATAAAATATACAATGGAGGGAGGGTAGTGACAGGAGGACTGGCAGGCTTCTGTTGGGGTAGTAAGGCTGGGTTTTTTTAGAATCACTGTTGTACCATTCTCATCGCTGTTCTATTAACTTTTTGTTTCTGAAATCCAGTTACTTATGGCTTCCTTTGGCTGATAGGAGGGGTTTAGGCAGACGGGTGCATGGGTGTCCGGATCTCTGAGATATCCCAAGCCAAGGCTTTTGTCCTGAGCTCTGGCCTCAATGATCCGGTCTGATCATCCCGGGCCCCTCTGGGCTGAGCCGCCGCCTGTGTGCTTCAGCCCCCGTGGCGGAGAGGCGTCCCGTAGGCTTCCGCGGGGCCCAGCTCCTCACTGCAGCCGGCGGGGATCCCCTCGGTTCGTCCGAGCGTACCCGTTTCCTGGCCTGTACGTGGGGACACCTCCAACCCCGCCACGGCGGAGCCCCCCAGGACAGAGCAGGGTGCATGACACACGGGTCCCAGCGTGGGGCGGTGCGGCGGGTGCACATGTCC
>VXAD01003979.1:835899-949503 GCA_013399195.1 Dicrurus megarhynchus
CGGCCGGTCGCGGGGGTGAGTAGCGGGAAGGGAGCGGAGCGGGCGGCGGCCGCGGCGCGCCCTCCCTGCCCGGCGGCGGGGCGGAGGTGGCGCGGCCCTCGCTCTGCCGTGGAACGCCGCGCCACCCGAACCCGGTGTCCTGCTGTCCTACCGCGGCCGCAGGAGCCTGCCCGCGCTTCGCCGCTCGACGGGGCTTTAAATGGCAAAAGTTGTGTTGGAGGGTAGTAGGCGCACCGGAAAAAGCAACACTTTGCTCTGAGAGAGACCTCCGGATTGTGGGAGTGCTCACGGTGGTTCGCTGTTGGCTGTGTCTCAAATCCTTTTCCACTCCTTCCGTTGAAATGTCATTGGTAAAAGAGACTTGGTCAAAGAGGCATCTTAGTGTTACTTTAGTGCGTTCTCTGAAGTTGGACGGCTTCAGATAGTGTTATCGTAGTGCCATTGTACACTCGGGCCGTTGCAGAGCTCTGCGCAAAAGGGAAACACTTCCATTTTCTGTGCGTATTCCAAAATGTACTGGTTTACGAGCTCTTTGTAGCTTACAGCTTAGTACTTTTTGGGTTCTTTCGAATCGGACTGATAGCACGAGGCATTTGGAAACTTTCCTCTTATCCACAACCCTGTTCCCCATCATTCAGTGCTTGGGAGCTGATCCGAGATGGGCCTGAAAAACTAGTGCGGAAAATTGAGAATCTGCCCACACTCCTGCTTTGCCATGGGTCACAGGGATGTGGTGTTTAATGTCACAGCTGGTGACTCCAGCCAGGAGCCCTTGGCCCCTCACTGGTGAGCTGTGGGTGTGTTAGCACATGAAGTGCTGCAGCAGTAGGCTGTACTTGTGGAAGTGTTTCCCGTCAGTAGTGTCAGGATACCTGAGAGCACTCTACAAAGGAAAAGGAAGGGGATTTGTGCCACTTGGGTGTGCAGCCTAGCTGTTCTGGTAACCCAGTTTGTTACATTTAGTACACGTACTCTTCTTGATAGCAGTAAGTAAGTAACGCTGTCACGTGTTCTTGGGGTTGCAGTCGATGCAGCTGAGTTTGCAGAACGCAGGGGGTGCTGGCGGGGCAGAGAACCTATTAGAAATCACTTGCTGATACAGTTGTCTGTCCTTCTGTCTTTTCAATCAAATTGCTAACAACCTGTAGTAATGGTTTATTCCTTCATTCTTTGACCTAGGGAAAGAAAGAGCCTGTGTTTGGGAGCAATGCTTTTCCTGGTCTTCATTTAACGAAAGCTGGCAGGATATTGTTGTCAGTAGGGATCATTTGGCCAGGGGTTTTTGAATTCAGTGGATAATACAACTTGAAGAGGTACATTCAGGATCTCTTTGTGGCTCTTTGTGTGATACTAATTTTGTCTTCTTGGTAGAATTTTTTTAAACATCCTCTTTGCTTTGAACACTCAAAATCATACTCAGCTTTTTGAAGGAAGTGAAAAATAAATAAAGTGTATGAGCATTAAGGAAGTGAGAAGATGTAATGCACAAAGTGATAAGCAAAAGGTACCTGTATGTAGTGTATTATGTGGGTACAGCTAGGGTTTGTTCAGCTGTTTTTTGTCATAGGAGTGCTAGGGAACAAATGTGTGTTAGGTGCATAACCACCTTCTAGTAAAGGATTATATGCTTTTGTGTTTAGCCATTCAACTATGTTACACCAAACAGAAAAAATGTAAACGGATCAACTGATCATCAAAACAACAATTCCTGTTGCTATCAGATTTACAAGAATAAATGTTTCAGTGTTAATGCCATAATTCCAGTGGCATTTATGTACTTGTATACTTATCTGAACATCTGGATGTGAGTTAACTTACTTTCACATAGTACCAAAAAGATCTATACATAAACTTAGCAATCGAAATCTCCTGGCTGCTACAATGAGGAGCAACTTTCAGATTTGTGAAACAGCCAAACAATAAAAATCAATCTAATTTGGGAAGCCAAGATTTAAAGAAAAAAAAAAAAAGATATATTGCTTTCTTTGTCTCCCCCTTTGTGAAAAATATAAGCCTACTGAACAGCAGTGAAACTAGAAATGTCCAGAGACAAATGTTCACTTCTGTTACTGTACGATCTGCACTTTCTTTTTGTGGTATGTTACTGTGCATTTCTCTTGAAGATGTTCTACTGTTGTGTCCAGCCATTGGATTTGTGTATACAAATAGTGCACACCTGCTGTTGCTTTGTGTGGTCTAATTTGTAGTGTTTGCATTTATTGTAGCTCTATGGGATGTGTTTCTTGTTTTAGAAGGGAATTGAAATTTGGTATTTAAAATTCACTGGTAAGGCAGCAGTACCTGCTAAAACCTCTTTCCCAGGACTGTTTCTTTACCCTCTCCCTGATTCCGTTAAAATTTTTTTTTCCTCCCTCTTTGCACTGTTCCCAAAAGTTTACATATGTGAAAGGGACATAGAAAAAAGGAGTGAGGTATTTTACCCTTTATATTTAGAAGATGTAATTCCAGGCCTCTTAATTGGGTTTCTCATACCTTCAATTTATAGTTTTGTTAATTTCTTTGGTACAGAGTGGCTTCAGGACTGCAAAGCTTCTTGAAGGCTTTTTCTGAACACGATTTTGTATATGTGTAGCAGACTTTCTAATTGGGGCTTCAACAACATGTAGGTGAACAAAATAAAATTGTCTAGGTAGGCAGCATATAGAACTGTAGGCCATTCACTAAAACTTCCTGCTTTAGTTAGTTTCTTCATTTTACATCCTTTTGCATTTACACTGCTTTTTTATCATTCAGTTGTTACTCTCATGTTTTTCATAGAGCCTTATGATCCTTTTGTCTTTTCTGGGAGCCAGTAGTAGGATGACTGTAAAGCTATATTTTTTTCAGCATTGTTGTGTATTTTCCTCAAGTATAAGGAAGATTATTAGGCCACCTGTTGGCCTAATAGTTAGGAAAAAATGTCAGGTAAAAACCTTATTATGACTGGCATCTTGCTCTTCATGTGTTTTATGTACGAGCTTTAGACAATTCAGTTTTCATTGTTTGAGTGATTTTTTCACACTGGGGTTAACAAATGAGGAAACAGTAAGTATTCAGGAATAAATATTTACTCTAGTGGGAGTCAGACTCAGCTCTTGGAAAGTTAGTGGGAGTACTCTTAAACAACTTCAAAGGGAAGTTGGATGGAGTCCCTCGTGCTGTGCTGAATAAAGGGAGTTTTTTTTGTACGTTCTCAATTCTGCAACCACTTAGTATGTGAGAGTTCAGTGCTGTTGATTTTCATGGACCTGTTCATGTACGTGAGGAAGTGCAGTGTTGCAGGTTTGGATTTCAGAAGAGCAAGGCGTATGTCTTTTTTTCATTTTGCTTGGACTTGCAACTAGGGAAGCCATCTTCTCGAACGTGAAGCCGTGCTTTGTCCATTTTTTATGTAACTCCTTTGGGACTTGAAAGGTGAAGACTTCCTCCTGAAGTCAGGTATCTCAGCAAGAACATTTGAAATCTGCTGAGAATTGCAAAGCAAGCTGTGTGATTTATATCCCCATGATAAATTGTGCTTTCAGTGTAGTTTTTCTGTATGTGACAGCTCTGTTCGCAAAGACTGTCTGGGCAGTCTCCTGGCTTCCACATAAAGATCTATGTTTCACTGGAAGAGAGGTGTACAGGCAACTCATAATAGTGTCTTACTTATTACTTTAAGTACTTGCAGGCACTGATAATACTGGTAAATAGTTTCTATTGATATTGAAATAACGGGAATTTAATGAATTACTTGAAATTGTACGTTATATTATTGTCAGGTATTTTTCAGCACTTTGCAGGAGCTGTTTTAGGATGAGATTATTTGTGGTGGAGGGGAACAGCAAAATGCAAGACAGCAAAAAGGCATGATGACCCAATTGTACTTTAGTGAGAATGTCTGTTTTAAAGGGGATTTTTGTTTCTCAAGTACCAGTGGACTTGCTCGTAGCAAAGGTAGCCCTAGGTTAGAACATGTGTCACATTTTAAAATTCAAGCTTGCTCCCAAAACTGCTTTTACCTTGAGTGGTTGTAGCGGGAGATTGCTTTGACTCATGTGAAGAGCCATGTTAACCAAGTTGGTGGGAAGGGGAAGGAAAACACTTTTTCCCACGTTTGTGTGAGTTGTTTCTCTGCCAAAAAAACTGGCAGAGACGGAGTTTTCTTTTCAGCATAATGTTTTGACTCTGATTCAAAGCAAAAGCTCCGAGTAATAGAGACTTGGGTTATCAACTTCATTTAAATAATACAAAAAACAATGATTAGTTTGTTAGATTTAAGTGCTGCATTTTAAATTCAGATTAAATGAATGATGCTCTGTATAGAGAATGATCTACCTAGTCTGTCTGCAGCACTTACAGAAGGGTAATAAATGTACTTTTTTCCCACTGAAAAGGGTATACTGATTCTAATGTCCTATCTTTAGTTTTCTACAATTAACAGTTGTAAATTTTTTTTTAGTATTTCTTTAAAACTTATCTCCTGACCTATTTGGTCACTCTTGTTTACTATAGTTTAATAGCTCTCAATTTTTAGTATTAGTTTAAACCCTTTCTGTCCCTGAGGCCACATCACACTACATGTGATCATGTTTTATGTTCCTAAGGGTGCGTTCCATCCTTGAACGTGGATTTTTGTGAATTTGTCATTAGTGGAGGGGACATGGGTAAATTTTTTTTTCATTGGATCAGGTAGTTGTTAAAATATCTGAATCCTGGAACATAGTACTGCTTTTTATCCGAGCCGTAGGAGGATGTGTAGTGAAATGGAAATGGTCTAAATGTTTCAACTGGGATGGCAACTTAACCTAGGTTGAGTATCTGTTATGGTATCCAAGCTGAGTGCCCTGCCCTTTGTGAAGAACATAAGGGAAGCAGAGAGAAAGGACACAGAATCTTATTTTGCTTCACTGTTGGACGTTTGCCGTGAGATGAAGCTTGTGAAGGTAAGCTTGCAGGAGCCCCAGCAGCTGTGGGAAGTAGAAGGTTCGTCATCTGTGGGCATAAATTTCAAGTGGGATGCAAAACAGTTCTTGAGGTAATAAGTAATTTGGAGGAGCTGTGAGAGAGAGAAGCTTCCTAACTCCTTCCAGTTTTGATCTTTATGCCCTAGTAAGACTTCAAAAGTATTTATGGGCTTTTCTCAGCCTAAAGCCAAGGATGTTCTATGGTCTGTTTCATTCTCTGGCTGGACCGGG
The DNA here is from genome assembly GCA_013399195.1 of Dicrurus megarhynchus. Lineage (NCBI taxonomy): Eukaryota > Metazoa > Chordata > Aves > Passeriformes > Dicruridae > Dicrurus > Dicrurus megarhynchus. The sequence continues at coordinate 841,077 of VXAD01003979.1, forward strand.
GATATTTAGAACTCTGATATTGCAGGATTTTTGTAAAAGCAATAGCAGTCTCTGCTTGTGGCACTTTTGTCGTGCTTTAGACTGTCTTGGGCTTGCAACCATATATCCTGATCTGCTGCCAGTCTTTTAATTGATGGGTTGTTTCTGGATTGAAAGGAGAATAATTTTAGTGTGTTTTTAACAGAACTCAGAGTCTCATACTTTTGTTCTTAGTTCTGTCTCATTTATAGGCAGGTCAACAATGAGCCTTTAATGATGCAGTTGAGTTTACTACTAGAAAAGTCCTGAAATTAAAATAATGAAAATACATTTTAGCATTTTTTACCAATTTCATGAATATTTTAAAATGTATGGGGAATGTTGCATGAATTGCAAATGTTCTGTTATAGTTCAGCAGGGGCCTATGGTTTGGATATTTCTGGTACAGTTTATTTTTAGGGATCTCTGGAATATCTGTTATAAATTGGGATTTATAAGCTTTTTCAGAATTGACACTTTGTTAGGACTACATATGCTGATTACCTGCAGGTGTACCTGTGAAGTGATAACTTTATTGTCACAGGAGACTGACCTCAGGAAATCTAATGTTTTTCAGACTCTGTCTCTCACTTCTTTGTCCCATAACTCCTTAGCAGTGAGCAGACTTAGTTTTCCACACAGCCTTTTATTTGTCATGTATATTTAGAGATTTCTTGTCTTGTCATGCAGTCCTTTCTGATTCCTTTAATTGTATCCTATGTTGTTGTCAGCTCTGCATTGTATTGCACTTGACATTTAATTTTCTCAACTTTGTGTTAGATTGACGTCTCATATTTTGCTGTGAATTGGGCTGTTTTTGTCTTTGTAGGGACTGCTTCTCACTTGAACAGTGTTTTATGATTGAAAATATAACCAGGGAGCTAGTTAATGTCTCCTGATAACCAAACTCTGCTGAGTCAGTAAGGATAGATGGCTCATAGAGATCTTACTGTCTAAGTCTCTTGCAGGGAAATCCTAAGGGTGGATATAAAACCTCTGTAATAAGGTCAAGAGTGAAGGCATCCTGCATCCAAGGTACACTTTGACACTGAAAATAGTATAGACATGTGTCAGAAACTTTCTGAAAATAAAATCTGATAATGCTTTCTCATACTGCCAAGACTTGGTTCCTTGCTCTCTGCAAAGGAGAGCAGCAAAATTTACCCAAGGAAAGAGCTAGTTACATAGAATACTGTATCCTTTCCCAAGCTGTTACTTTAAGCGGTTAAAAAAAAAAAAAATTGTGTAGTCATAAGGGGAACAGATTTGTGTTGTGTCTTTGGGAAGTTTTTGTGTCCAGTCATTCTATGCAATTTTTTCCCCTATTAAATACGTGAAAGAGAACAAGTTAATGGTAATAATATTAATGATGATGGTTCATTTGGCATGTGTAGTGGTGCTCTTGGAAAGACAGAACACCCTATAAAATGTGTGTTGTGTGAAAATTCACGTGCAGGGAGGGTATAGCAATAGACCACGCAGGAGTTTCTCTCTGGTTGCTAAGCTGAGACTCTGCAGCTCACGCATGATTTTGTGCTGGTTTTTCTGGCTTGCCAGCGATTTAGTTTTCATGCCATATGGCTCTTTTGGCCTTGAAGTATAGACCATAGGTTCTTGTTGTCTCTTTTTACAGAGGAGGAGAGTGTAGAAATGTTCAGTAAACTGGGGCTATGCCTGTACCTTGAGAATTCATGTAAGAATTTATTTTGATGGCAATATTAAATATTCCAGCACAGGATAATGCTGTATTTCTTGCTGAGCAGAAATTTGAATGCTAACTTACCAATTATTTCTTGGCTGTACTGATGAGAATGAAAGTAATACCTGAGAAATACTTCATTTTCATATTCTTATCTGTCCGGTATTCTATGAAATCTCAAGTGAAGAAAGTTCTGCTCTGCTAATAAAGTTTTTACACTGCTACAGTTTTACCAGTTTTAAACGTGGTAGAGTTAAGATAGAAGATCCCCATCTGATAAACACAGTTTACACGTTCCAGGAGCTACTATATTAGTAGAAATAATGAGAAGATATTATAAAATCATTATTGAGATAATGATGCTTAAGATAGTACTATTAACATGCTTAAAGTATGTTGATTTTTAAATTGGTAGTTATGGTATCCCTTAATGCTGAATGTGACATGTACATACTTGCCATGTAATCTTAAACAGGACTATAAGTATTAATTAAAAAATATTAACTCTTGTGAATAGAAAATTTATTTTTGCATCATTAGTTGAAGTAATGTTTGGATAAGAACATCTATATTAAGTAATATGTGGATAAGAACACATCTGTCCACATCTGTTAAAGATGAATTTATTATCAAGGTCCAGTCTGATGTTAAGTTTACAAAGATAAGAGGAAAGTTAATAGGGCAACAGTGGGAGGAGCAAGTAACTATGAGTAATTGGTTGGTTTTTGTATGCTGAATTAGATAAAGTCTTTGCCTTTTAGATCAGTGATTAAACTGTCTCATCCACAATGCCCATTTAATATTGTGGGATCTGTCATGGTCTCTGTTCTAGTTTTGTTGTAATTGAATTAAAGTAATAGGAATAATTGTAAATTTTTCTCTGCTTCTGGCCTTAATTCCATGGCAGAGTAAGGCTGCATGTGGTGTGCCTGTAGCAGGTGCCTGGCTTTCTGCTGCTGTGTTTTAAAAATTGCATTTGATGCCAAGTGTTGCAAATGGATTTCTTGATAGTGGAAGGTACTCCCGTGCTCTCTGCGCTTTGCCATTTATTGAGTGTTGTTGCTGAAATACCTTCTTAATTCTTTATTATTTAAAATTTATTGTTGTCTTCAGAACTAATTTTAAATTACTTAAATTGTTCAAACCAATAAATGACATTCACTGGATTTTCATATCTGTAGGAGACTGAACCTAAGACAAAATTTCATGTTCAATGCCAGACTTTTTTTTTCTTGGCCCATTCAGACTGTTGTTTTCTGCATCTTAAATAATTTTCAAAAGTATCAAACAATGAGTGTTGTTCAGAAGTCTACAGGAAATGCACACATCCTTTTTTTCAGCCTGAAAGCAAAGTCAAAACTGAGGAAAACTTGAACTGTTCCAGGAAACAGGCCTCCCTGTTTGTTAGCAACCTCATTCTCAGCATGTACTTTCAAAATGTGCTCCACCCCTATCCCTTAAAGTCCTTTTGTTGAGACTTATTTATGTTTCAGTCTGGTTTCTGTCATTCTTTACCAATAAAATTTACAGACTGGAGCCCAATTAAAAAAAAAAAATATTGAGGGCTGTGATAATGCAAGTCAGGACTTAGAGGAACATGCCAGGTTTTAATCAGCATAAAAGAGCATCTAAACTAGAGCTTTGACTGTGTTAAATCCATTTACAAATGTGTTTGGCTCAGTCAGGGTTATGCCAACTATTTCATGAAACCTAGCACCATTTTTCTTTAGATAAATGACATGAAGGAAAATGTGAAAACATTCAAATCTAGGCTTTCTAGCTGAACCTCTTCTCTACATATGCCCTTCATCTGACTTGAGTCAGAGGTGGGAAGAAAGTCTTTCAGTGAAATATGCCGGGTTTTTTATTCTCTCAGCTGTTAGAGCTGAGCTTGGCCTGTGAATTTTCTGAAATCCTTCTGTTATCACAGATGTTGGTTATCTGCATTACCAGGTTGTTACTGTTGTTTTTAAGGTGTTTGTTGCCATATGTTGTGTAACTTGAGGGTTCCTGCTTATTTAATTAATTCATCATTATTATTGTCACAGAAACAGTACTTTTGGAAAGCAAACCTAAACTAACAAGACTTAAGTCTTGCTTCTGCTAAATGCGAGTTCATAAAATGGGAAGGAAGAATGAGTTTGATCAGCTGTTCTAGACAAGGCACCTTTAGATCTGATACATTATCAATCATGAAGTTAAATTCACAGCTCTCTGAAGGGTCATCAAGGATCATGAATAGTTCGGGTTGGAAGGAATACCTGGAGAGCATCTAGTTCACCCTCTTGCTCAGAGTGAGAAGGATAAAGAGATGGAGGCTCTGTAGCCTGTCAGCACCTCTATTCTGATGCTTGGGCAGCCTCATGATTAAAATAGTTTTGCCTTGTGATGGGAATTTCCTGTGTCGCAACGTTTCCTAATGTTCTGTGCATCTGCAAGAAGAGTTTGGCTCCCTTTTCTCTGCATCCTCTCATTCAGTAGTTGGAGACAGCAGTAAGGTCTCCCTGAACTTTTTTTCTTTAACCTGATCTAACCCAACCAGTATCATAGGTTAATGGTTGAACTCAATGATCTTAGAGGTATTTTCCAACCTAGACAATTCTGTGATCACTCCAATACATTTGAACATTCTTGTTTATTCAAATATTAGTTTCTCCTCTGTTCTTGAAAATTTGTTTTTTAATGAAGTTGAAACCTTGTTTTAAACCAAGGTGGTATTTTTTGCTCTTTGCTTTTCTCTCCCACAGTTCACGATTTTATGCAGTATCTGTATGAGTATGGAAAAGTTCTCAGAAAGTCCAATACACTATGCGTCTTCCTTTGTCCTTCAGTAATTACATTAATGCAGCAGCAAAATCACTATTGCTAGTGGTGCTATTCACTTTTTACCTTTTAAATTCTTTTTGATCACGACGTGAACAATTATATTTTTTTTTTACATGAATAGATGGTGCCATTTAGAAGTCAAATGTACCAACTGTAGAGGATAGTCTCAATGGAATGTGTTCTTGCAAGCTGAAATGTGAGTTTGTGTCTGGTATTCAAGAGGCAGCGTTTTGCTGAGGCAGTGGTAGTTTGCCTTGTTCTTAAAATGAGTGTTCAAGTTCGAAGCATAAAATGGTCAGTTCCTGCTTTGTGGAATTGCGTAGATTGGATCGTAACGTGGTGATGTAGAGCAAGCTACTTACCTTCTTGAAACCACAGATGCCCTCTGAAGGTTGCTTTTTTTCTTATTTTTTAACTTGTGTTTAAACTACTTTTGAAAGGAGTAATTGGGTGAGCACTGCATTGGAGCACTACTGATGCTTCAGGCCATAAAAAATGCTTCCTGCAGTATATGCAGCTGTTGATGTCTCAGTCAGCTCGAGGTCGCTGACCTCCATGCAGGTGTGACTCAGTTTAGCAGAAGGATTAGCCTTGTAGGAGACCCAAGCTGGCATGTGTGTTAAAGGAGATGGGAGTGTGTTGAGCGCAGAGCTTCAGTCAGAATGGTGGGCTCATGTTTAGGAGCTCTTTCTTCACGGAAAGACCTGAGCGAGTTTGTTTAATTGGGCTTTCTGAATCCCTTCCCCTAAGGTACTTGGGGTGTTTAAGGTCTCTGTGAGTACATCTCCTCTCTTTTTAAATTTTTAAATCATGCAGTTCCCTGCTGCAAATAAAGCAAAAAAATCCTGAAGTAGTTGTGTGACTGTCGTTAACACAGCTTTGTGTTGAGGAAGTGTGATAACATTAGCAGCCAGAAATGATGTATTGGAGCCTTATAAATACTGTTAGGTGTCCTTACAAAGAGCAAAAATACTTTCTCCTGCTGTTTAGCTGGGTATGGCTGAAGCTTTTGCCAGTGTTCAGGTCAAGATGGGTTTGGAAATCTATAGCGGTTCACTAAATACTCTGTTCTTACACCTCATTAACTACAGTCTTGATAGTGAGGGGGGACTGCAAATGAAGGCAAATGTGCTGAGGTCTTGCTACTCTTGCCATTCATTGATAGTGTTGTCAAGAAGGGAAGAAATCAGCTGAAAGACCACAGTCATAGTCTCAGAATAGCAACTGGAAGAAGTCTAGGGAGTGTCACCGAAAAGGTGGAACAAATCAGCTGTGGGCAGGAGAGCACTCAAGGCATGGATAATGCCCATCACGTTGCTGTGTTTTAGGTGTGAGCAAGCCTGAAAAGCTTTATTTTGCTGTTAAAAGTCGTGCTTAGACTCCCTTACCTGAGTCCTATTAGATGAACTTTGTTAGACTCTACATGAATGTATCTGAAGTAGAAGCAAAACATTTAACCAAAATACAGATACATTAGCCTGGAAATTGGCTGAAATAACGGTATATTACCTTTTAGAACATTAAACAGTGTTTTTACTTTAAGTTTATACTTTCTTGTTCTCTGTGTGGTGAATGTTGGAGGGATGAGGATGTTTCTGAAGTGCTCTCTCCTTGCAAAGGAGAGTGAGCTTCAAGCTGATTGACAGTGGGGACAGTTTCTGTTTCTGTTTTGAATTATACTCCTTTCTATATAAATACACCATTAGTCACTGCTCTTTGTCTATACCCTGACAAATGTTTCTCCATCTGCCCACCTATTTGGACACTGTGAGAGTGAATACTCCAATATAGACAAATATTTGTATAGGACAGCAGCTTAAAATGCAGAAGGCCAGAAGTATCTTTGAAGAAAGCCTAAAAGAGTGTGAACCAAAATTACTGTCGGAGATCTCAAGGCTTCTCTTTTGTTTTAAAAGTGGTTTATGAGGCTAAATTAAGTCCATTGTTACAGTAGGCTATAAAAATATTTTATTTGCTGGAAAATACTGCATAAAAGGGTTCCAGTTGTTTTGTTACATGCATGTCCTATTCTCAGTGCATTGACTTGCAAATAAATACAGCTCCCTTCTACCAAAAAAAACCCTAAGATAATTTTGCAAGCTGTACAATGTACAATACACTAATGTTAATATGTGCTTAGTGAACAATGTATAATAACCTCACAGACAATTGACACTCCTGTTTTAACCATATGGGGTGGCAGTATTTGTGTAAAGACCAAGTGATACAGTACCGTTCCCTTGAATTCCAGTTATTCCTTCTGTAACTTTTGGTTTATTCCCTCCTCTTATGCTGTATGTTCTGTTTGAATTTCAGAGTAATTGGTCTGGAAGCTCTCATGATTCAATCCAATCAAGGAGAGTGGTTATTTCTCACAATATGGATAAAGCACTGAAAGAAGGTGAGTTTCAGGTGCATTAAAGTCTGAATATCTTTTGTCCTTTTTAGCAAACCGTAACTGCACAATATTCCAAGACTTTACAATATGTCCCTGGTTTCTTCCATGATATGAAATGGCAAGGTCTTAGTCTTCTCAAGAAATCCACTGTAGTAAGTAATGTAATGTTGTTTTTTGCAATTCAATTGATATCTTGTCATTTTAAGGGCTGTTTTTTTACAGAAATACATTGAAATACAGTCCTTAATACTTGTGCACAAAGCAAAGGGGTAACACTTAAAATATTCTTGACTGGGTTTTTCTGAATTGAGAAATCCTGTAGACTCTTGCATTCAGTCTTCCCATTTAGTGCAATTCTTGCCATTAAAAATGAATCTAAAATCAACATTTATATTTCTGGCTGATACAGTCTATCAGCCTTTTGTAAATATTTTATCTAATTTTGAATACTTTTTCCTTCAAGATTTCTTTGCAGCACTTTTTCCAATCTTTTTTGTAAATGGAGAGTATCTATGAAAATTATCATTGCTTTAAACAGGTTGGTTGTCTTATGACAACTTGGTATGTTTTATGTTTTTCAAGTTATTTTTATGAATAACTATTAGCAGGATATATAGCAAAAATATAAAATTAGAACACTGTCTACCTATGTCATCTTTTCTGAAGGTGAACTATTACAACATAATCATAATTTATTCTTAGGAAGCATTTTCATCTGGAATCAGTCAGATTAGGGGATTCTTGATAATGTGAAAAGGATAGTAGAGTCTAAACATTATGTGTAGAAACAAGTACAAAAAAGCTATATCCTGTGTTGTCTCATATGTGTATTTTATCTTTTGGATAACCTGCCATGGAATTTGAAAAGCTTTGACATAATCACAGAATTTGAGGTAGTGGGGTTGTCTGGGGACAGAAAACAGGTATTGTGGAATGTCGAGGGAAAGATAGTTGTGTTACACTTCCCTCCTGTTACTTGCATGTAGGAGTAACTTGTTTCTGTAAAAATATGGGAGCTGTCTTCATTTAAGGTGTTTCTCCCACAGATCATTCAGTTGGATGCACGAGGCCATCCCTACTCAGTAAGGCTGAAGGAAAGTTACTAATACTTAAATGATTCATTTTTCAGAGTTAAGTGCCTTATGCTGTGACAGCTCACATGCCTTTAAACTATTTTTTTTTTGAAGTAGCTTTTATCCTCCATTCTCACACTGAATTTTGGAAAGCAAACTTGTCAGATTTTGTTTTATTTCTTCCAGGCCTAAGCTATGCAGCCAACTTCTCTGTTTTGCAGTTTGACAAAGATGAGACTGTACTTTTTGCTCTACCATACAAAGTGTTTTGGGTTTGAAAGGTGACTGAGTCATCATAAGTTTGAGATACTGAATGCAATCCCAAAAGCAGTAGTTTAGTTTTTATGAACACAAAATGATCAGTCTCTGAAAATAGACAGGACTTCTTGCCTGTGACAGTTCTGAAATTTGTAGTTGTCTTGATGCGAATGGTTTTGTTTGGTTGGTTTTTTTTCAGAAGTTTGTGGTTCAATGAAACTTTATTACTAGTGATATAAAAAATACCATCTGTATTTGTGTTTCCAATCTTGCACTGATTAGGAGTAAAGTATTTATAAATTCCACGAATTTTTGACAAGTTTTTGCTGTCTAGATGTAATGTGCTACTCAACAAAATTCTTTAGGAAGCCTTATTCATTTAGCTAGGAGACATTCAGTTGTCATGAGGTTTTAATCTTGGGGACCAGTTCAGACTTCTAGTGCCTCTTGAGGTTTAAGAGTAGGTGTTGTCAGATTATCATAGTCAATAGAATTTTGGGTGTGGGGGTTTTTATGTTTTTGGTTGGTTGGTTGTTTTGGTTCTTTTTTTTTTTTGTTTTGTGGGGTTGTTTGTGGTTTTGTTGTTGTTAGTTTTTTTGTTGGGTTTTTTTTTGTTTGTTTTAACATATTTTACTTTACCTTAGAGATGCATGGATTACATTTTTGAGAAAACCAATGTCATCTGATTTCAGAAATGCTGTTGCTGGGTGTGAAGAGACAGCCCTTTGGTTTATTCTGATTTCTTCAGCTGTTTTTCATCATTGTGCAACTAAGTTTGCCTGGGGTTTACTGTTAGTTGGTAACTACCTTGCATCCCTCCAGAACTGCCTGTTGACTGTTGGTCGTGCCATGCTTTTGCTGGTGTTATAGCCAGTCTGTGTGTGGACTTTTCTCTCTGGGTTTAGTGTGGCTCACCTGAGGTTCTCTGTCATTCAAGGTACCACTTGCTTTACTGCATTTTTCCTGATGTTCTCATCGTAGTCTGTTAATGTAGTTGGAAGGATAGATAGCAGTCATATCCTTGGTTTAACTGAAGGAATCATGCAGGTTTCTGTTTCAAACATCGGTCTTATTTCAATAACTATTAGATGTTTAGATAGTTCTCCTGTCATGGTCACTGGCTGATACTGGTTGCCTGTATCTTGTATGGATTCTTGTCTTGCCACAGCCCGTGTAATAAAATTGTTGGGAATCATCCTTATACAATGTGCCTCACACTAAACACCACCAAGAAGGAACCTCGGTTGTGTGGGTTTACAGCTCTGCCCTAAATGTCTTTGCTATTTTCCATTAGGAACAGAGTTGTCTAACAGGTTGGTGCTTTAGAGTGCTGCTTCATTATTAATTATAGCATACTTGCCTTAGCTGTAGATACAAGGTGGGGGAAAGCTGTGAATTAGCCTTGCTACGGTGCGTTGTGTTTTATGAAATCTAAGTGCTCAAAATCAGAACAAGTCTAAGGTTATGAAGAGAATTTCCTTGTTGAATATAGCAGAAAGAAAAGGCCTTTAGTTGTCAACCCCAAGTCTCCTTTTCAGCTGGTAGTACTTGAGTAACTAACACTGAAATACGGTTTTTTCAGTATTTTTCATGCTTTCTCTTGATAGATTGATTTGATTTTTGTTTGACCTTCCATTTTCTTACACATAGAAAAGATAAGTCGCTTCTACAAATACCCTTTAGTGATACCTGTTGCTTGTCTGAATTCCATCCACACGTGGTGGTGTGGTAAGATGCCTCCTGAGAGAGGCTGTGCCCAGTCACACTTGTGCTGCTTTACACAGCATGTACTGCTTGGGCTGAGGCTGCAGCTGTCAGTAGATTGATCTGCTGTGGGGGTAGCTGGCCTCCCAGGAATGGAATCTAATTTTCCATTTTTATTGCTCCAGATTGTCTGGTCTTTTTGTAATTCTTCACAGTCAGTCTTTGTCTCTACAGTTTTAGTAGTGCCAAGAAGAATGGTCTTCATATCACTTAGCTGCTTTACTGGGTCATTTATGAGTAAGTAAAATAGTACAGGTCATAGCTCAAATCCCAGCAGAACTCTACTGGTGAAATTGTTCTGCTTGGAAAATTAACCTGTTTCTTACATCTTAAAATATTTCATGCCAGGGAGGCATCTCTGCTTTTGTAGGGTTATCTCTGGGTTATCTTCCTTCAGCCCTGCCTTGAGGTGATCTTGTTGGAAATATTTTGGGAATTTAATTAAATTCTTTGTATGGATCAGACCTTGCCTGTCTGTGTTGATCCCTTAGGATCTAGCTCTGTTATAGATGCAAGGTTGTACTTCCCTTTACAGAAAGATTGGGAAAAACTGTGTCTCGTTTCCCAATTTAAAATGCACATGTTGACATTTAGAAAAAAGATTGTAGTAACTCCTGCTGCTTTCTATTTGAAAAGCTGGGGTTATTTTTTTTTTGGTTTTTGGGGTTTTTTTTTGGGGGGTGGGGGGAAATGTTTGTTTGTTTGCTTGTTTAGAAAACAGCTTTCAAAAACAATTGGTTTTGGTCCACAATATCAGGAGACCAGTTTGAATTTATGTTCTCTCTGCTATTGGGATTCTAACATTTGAAGCTAAGAACTCTTGGCAAAGGGTGCTTGTGGAAAATTATTTGAGCATAAATTTGTCTGACTTCTTTATTTTACTACATTTCCTAGATTTTTTTAACACATTTTTTCCTCTATTGTTTATATATTTTCATGGGTTTTTTTCTGCATAAAAAACCAGTAGAGAGACAAATGCCAGGAAAATTTTAATAAAAATGAATCAAAGATTGGGGAATTGGGAGACTGTCAGGAGTTCCTTTTGCACAGGGCCCGTCCATCTATGCACAATGATAACATCTAGCCTGCTAAACCTGGCAGTTTTGTAGAATTTGAATATGCAAGTAAACCAAGAAATGCTAGTGCTTTTCCAAACACAAACTTTAGAAGAGCACTGAAATCTTTAAACCACTATTGCTAGTTCACAGTCACTGAAATGTTAGCATTTAGACATCATTTTGTCAGCCTTTTACACCATGGTCTAAGTAAAGGTTTAGTGGCCATGAGAAACTTCAGTAAAGGTAATATTAAGCACAAAACCTCATCCTCTTAACTTGTATAGGTAAAACATAATGAAATCTAAAATACGATTAAGTGAATAATGACCTTCATCTCTTTCAATTTAAATGTTAATGTTTTGGAAATTTTAAGGCTGAATATTCAGCGTATTTATTAGTAATTTTATTAGTAATTGTAAACCCACCTTTAATGTAGGGATTTAAAATTTTCGTTCAGGTTTTTGTTGTTATTGTTTTTGGTTGTTTGGGCGTTTTTTTTGTCTGAATTGGCTTTTGACGGGGGCAAAAGGTAGTGGTTGTAAGAAGCAAGTAAGCATTTAGCATTTACTTCTCTGGAACAGTACTTTGACAGGTACTTAGCTGTGGTATAGTCTGTCATCTTTTTCTGTTAATGTTTTATTGAAAGTATTTTTATAAAAGTATAGTTTATAACCCCATCATGCATGTTAGATCTAGTGTTGTAGTAGCACAGAATTCTGGAAATTATTCTTGGCTTTTTGACGGTGGTTCCCTCACGCGGGATCCTAACACAATTCATATTAGCCTTGTATTTCTCTGTTACAGATTGCAGTGCTTGCTGCTCTAGAACAACTCAAGCCAGTGTTGTAGCTATACCTTTTCTTCATTTGTTCAAACAGTCACAGGAGAGTTTTGGATTTGACTATAAATTAATGTAGTGGTTCGGGCTTCTCCAGTTCTTTCAGGAAAGGACAGTTACTTCTTGTTGAAACATGGAAGTCTGTGTCTGCATTTGCATAGAATATTTATGCTCTGTTTTTTAATATTGTTTTGAGAAAAAGAGTAGGCATTTAATCCTTGTTCTTCATATTTTTGTTATTTTTAACAAAGTTGGGTAATGAATCTTAGCAATATAAAATGTCTTTAGTGTGAAGCTCTGCAAAATGTAGATTTGAAGCCAGTCTGACCCGCAGACCCTGGTGGTGCCACTGAACCTGTGAATGAATGAATGTGGAAAAAGGGATAGCAGTGACTGTAGGACATGTGTAGGAGTAGGAACGAAGGAAGGGTCTAGAGGGGTGTCCTCACTAAACCTCCACACAAGCTTCTGGCTTTCTACTCTCAGCACTCTTCTAGTTTACAGTATTTAAAAAGAGTAGTTGAACAGGCTCAACTTCAGTTTCACATGGGAATGGCATTTAATCACATTGTAGTAACTTGGGACTTGGATCTTCTGAACTAATTTAGAAAACCCAGTAGAAGTTTCCACAGCTTTGGCACCAGACTCATTGTGGTCACTGCATTTGATTTGATCAGAAGAAATTTGTTTTATGTTTGTAGTGGATGAGTTAGTGGTAGTAAGGTTCTGTCCCGAATCTGTTCTGCTTCTCTTTTTATTCCTTCCTTGTCTTCTGACTGTTGTTTTCAATGTTTTAGAGAACATGTAGTATAAAAATGACGAGAATAGATGCACGAGCAGATTTCTCCTCTGAAGGGAGCAAGCTGCTCTCTATAAAATTGTTACTTTTGTTTTCTGTATTTCTTTAGAGTGCTGAAATGGCACCAGCTGCAACAATGGGCATGAAACTAAAGCAGCAGCTGTGCACCATGACCAGGATGACACAAGGCAGTGTCTTACCCAGTCTTAAACTGGCTGCTGTTAGTGTCTGTGGCTGGTGTCCTTTTTAAATTTTATTTTTTTGTTTAAAAGCTGTCTCACTGCTCACTTGGAGATTCATCCTGGGCTCTAAAGAACCCTGAACTTTATAGAGAACAGCACTGTTGTGATGCAGGGAGGGCAACGAAGTTAAGAAGTGACAAGGAAACTACAGAAGATGTGAAGTAAGAGAGTTATAAAACACAGGTGCAGGAAAATACGGTTTAAAGCTGTGTAATCCTTTTAAGGTGTTGAAAGTATGTAACTGGCAGAGTTAAACACAAGTGAAAGGTTTCATAATTGCACGATTGATTTTTGGTGATGATTGATGATCTTTTGTCCCTAGTTTGATATTGCCAATAGATTTTGTGGTTCTTTTGCATTGAATGTGACAGAATTCATGAGTGAATCATGAAGGAATCAAAAAGAATGTATTATGTAGAAACTGAGCTCATTTTGGAGTGGAGTTGCTTAAAAATAGTTATAAATTAATGGTCATTAGGAATAGATTTTCTGTGAAAGAGAATATATCCTTAAGGGATCGGGATACAAGTTCTGCTCTTTTGCTCTTGCTTTGTAGAGTTCTGTTGAACAGACTTCTGTAGGAGCCACCACTCCATACCATGGCTTGTCTTCTTGGGCAAAAGATGCTGAAAAAATAGCTACTTTGCACCTTGCAAAGGATAGAGAGGGTGTCTGCAAGAAAATCTGAAAAAGACACTATTTGCCAGAGATGCTGATTGAAAAAATACCACAAGGCAGTGTGTTGCAAGTGCACTTGAGACATTATTGGTCTCTTATGGATTAGATGAAAAGGAAGAATCTGTGCTGTGATCAGCAGCTTTCCACAGTGTTTCAGATCTTGCAACAGGAGAGAGTAACTGAGCTGTAAGAAAAAGCTGGCTGCAGAAGGACATGGAGATAGCTGTGGAAAAATAGATACTTAAAATGTGTATTGATGGAAGAATTGAGATAAGTAATAAAACTTCGTGTTTTAAAATGCTATTCCCAGTGTTCTTTGGTGTATCAAGAGATTATTCCTCTGCTTGCTTATCAGAAGACCACTACTTTTTATAACTGTTTTTATCACTGTAGTATTTGTGGATGAGAGTTTTCAGTGAAATATTTAATCTATTTTAGAAAAGTATTTTGGAAGTTCCTATCCTGCTATATAGGCTCTGCAAACTTTTTTTCTCTCCTGGATTATAAAAAAACCCGAACTTCAAAGCTGTTATGTATTTGTTTACTGAACTGTGAATTTTTTTTCTGAATTATTAATTAAAAAGTCTTGAAATGACTTAGCAAAAGGCTCTTAACTACACATTTCAGCATATTCATTGAAGTGACTCAGTTTCTTTCTTTATAAACTTGAGGAAGCTAGTTTGTGAAGCATTTGACTAGAAACTTTTATCAATTTTAGCTATTTCTTTGGAACTGTTTTTATCAAGGTGCTTTTGGTTGAGGTTTGCTAGTTTTGCCTGAAAAGGCAAGTGAAAATATTTAATTTAAGATGTTGTCCTATTAATATGTTATTAGTTCAGTGTTACTAGTGCCAGGGAGATTTTCACAATTTACTACATTGCCAAGCAAACAACTTCTTTCAAAGTGGAAGGTAAGAAATAGTGGAGTCTTATTATTATTTTGTACCATGGCCTTATGCTGACAAATGAGATGGACTTTTGATATGAAAGTTTGAAACCACGATGTTTAGTAAAGAAGCTGCTCAAATTACCAGGCACATGACTTTATTCCCCCCTTTTTGTTATCCCTCTGGTAGATGCAAATTGACTCTTACAGCCCCATCTCTTCCCCCATCTTGTTGCAACTGTTAAATAGTTCACGTGTTCTCCCTGAACACCTCCTGCTCCCTCTTAGACCTCCAGGGACATTTGCTGGAGTGAAACATCAGTAAAACTGGAGACACACAAATGTCAAAAGAAAAGTCGGAATGGTAGAAGACAGTGTTGCCATGGGATTTCCAATTACAGTAGTATTGGTTATTGCTTGTCAGTATGGTTTGGAATGCTTTGTCATTTTTGAAGTTCATGTGGTCTCGCTAATCCACTTGTTCTCTCTTAGCTCTTCTGATCCTATAATGTACTTTCTGTGGTGGTGTTCAGCGTTGTATATGTCTTTGGAAATCCAAAAGTCTTACGACCTCCCCTTTTAGCCATGACTTTGGAATGGAGACTTCAGTTCCTATGTAAAGAAGGCTGGCTTCAGTCTGTGACATTTTAGACACAGTCAGATTATATGATAGTTCATATAACCAAAGCCACTGTTGAGGGACAGGTATTAGTCTGAGGTTTGTGTGTAGCTGGTAACCTAACTGTCTGTGCAAATCCACTTAAAGGCTTTGCTTTGCAAAGTGACCTGCAGTAACCTGTTAGGTGCAGATTGCTGTAACTTTGCCAACCTTACTTTCTTTGGAAAGAAGTAGATGAGAAACCTATTACCCATACAATTTTTGAGAAGGGTGGAGGATTACATTTTACCTATATTGGTGTGCCTTGTCCTTTTGCAGTTTTTGCTATTTATTGTTTTGTTTCTCCTTTCAGTGTTTGACTACAGCTATAGAGATTACATCCTGTCCTGGTATGGGCAACTCAGCAGAGATGAGGGGCAGCTGTACCAGCTGCTATCTGAAGACTTCTGGGAGATTGCCAAGCAGCTGCGACAGAGGCTGAGTCACATTGATGTAGTTAAAGTTGTCTGCAGTGATGTAGTGAAAGCTTTACTCTCGCACTTCTGTGACCTTAAAGGAGCCAATGCCAGGTAAAAAAACCCCTGCATTTTGTTGGAATTTTCTGTCTTGTTCTTTACTTACAGATGTGCTAAATCAAAGTGATGAAGACTGTGTATGCTTTTGTAGGAAACTGATAAAATAGTTCAAGCTCATTACCAGTTTTAGAGATCAAGCAGGCTTCAGGATGTCTATAAGGAAACACTTGGACTCCTTTTTCTGAGAGTTTGGATTCACTGCTGTTTCAGTTTAATCCGTGAATCCTTTGTTCACTGTAGGAGGTGGGCTGTGTGAGCAGTTCCTGCAAAGTGGTGTGAACATGCAAGGGAAAGAAGGGCCGCTGTCAGTGCAGTCAACAGACAAGAAGATGGTTATTTGCACCTTTCCCAGAATAGCATCAGGATTAATTCCATAGAGTTTTCCGTTTCTTCTAGCCCTGGGAGGCAAAGCCTTGTGATTTCTGTAGGTGGCCTGTCCTGCAGTAACAAGATTTTTCTACTGGAAAAATTGTTGACTGTATTTTCTTTCTCTCCTTAAGTTATCTTGCTAGTTTCATGAATTTCCTCTTTGGCAAGGATCTCTTTGTTCACTGGAAAAGCCATCTTTCCACTGAACACTGGAGTTTCACCCAAACTGTAATTGCAAATGGGATCTCTTAGCCTATGCAGGTCCCACATTTGAATGCACAATTAGTCTAATTGTGCACAGAATTTGGTCTTACATCTGCACTTACCTGCATTTTAGTTATTCTAATTGGAATATGCTTTGGTCATTCAGATTTAGACTGCACATTTTATTCTGTGAAGTTGTTTTGCCTTCAGTTAGATCCATGTATTTTTGACACCCCTTCAGGCAAAAAAGAACAATTGTGTTCTGTCAGTGGCCAATCTGTTGCCACTGACACTTCTTTATCTTCTGGATTAGAAGATATGGTTAATGTATTTGTGGTAGATCCTAGCTAATTTTTTATGTAAGATACTGCATTGAAAAAATAAAGAGAAAATACACTAGAGGGTGGTTACATTCAAGCAAACAAGAAATTAAGGTGTGTGTACTTTGCAGTAGATCTTGCAGTGGGTTCTAGATATTACTTTCTATTAGCTCTGGAATGAGGTGGAAATCTCTTGGTCAGGTAAAACTCCTAAGTGTGCTTCTTAATTTTTAAGTATCATGCTTGCACTTCTCCTTTATCGCAATAAAGTGCTTGCTTTTGGAAAGAATTTCATTTGAACAGTTAAAGAATGAGGAAGTTGAATTTTCCTTTTTATTGTTTGTTTTTGGGTTTTTTTTAAGTCTAAATGTTTTTCAGTTTAAAGCTGGGGATGTAAGATCTAGAATTGCAGAATTATTAAGTATTATTAATGCTGACTGTTGATGAGGCTTCTTATCTGCTGAGAATTATGACCACTTCATCTGGTCTTTGTTGGGTTGTTATTTCCGCTATGTAGAACTAAAATAAATTCTCGGTTATTTTCCAGTTAACTTTTTCACTTGGAAGTAGTAAATGCACCTTAGCTCTGGATAAGACAGACTGCATTAATATGGGAATGAAAAAAGTCCTATCAAGAATTAGTGTCATAGTGGGTTAGAAAAAAAAAGCAAACAAATCAACCCAACAGCTTTAACTGAACAATTTATAGAGGCTGGGGCTGGACTCACTGACTGTTTTTTGCAGACTCCAAGGCTGTGAATTCACAAGGAGAAAGGTCTGGTTTTAATGTGTATGACAGATCAGCAACACGATGCTGCATGACGCAAGTTCTAAAGCGCTAGAATATCTTCATTGCTGCTCATCCAAACTTGCTGAAAAAGTCTGGGGAGCTGTATGGATATTGCACAGGGCTCACCATTTCTTAGGAGATGGAGAGACAGCTTAAATGCTATGTACAGGGTATTGCAAAGTCAGCAGAAAGGTGACATTGTGCTCATACGCTACAGATGGAATTTGTGCTGCTGAGTGATGTGAGCATGCATGTAATAAACCTGAAAGCACAGCAAATATTCTGGTAGGGTTTTCTATTTAAGAGAATTTGGAGTTTTAACAGTAACTTGAGTTTTGTACAAATTTCCTACTGCTATGGAGTTTACTGTGCTAGGACCTGCTGACATTTTAAGCTATAGACTGAGAACTAAAAAGTATGTCAGTTATAACTTGGAAGCCTTCAATTATTTTCTATATTGCTGTCCTGGTTTTCAACTGGGATAGAGTTAATTTTCTTCCTTGTAGTTGGTACGGTGCTGTTAATTTGGATTTAGGTTGAGAGCAATGTTGATAACACTGGTGTTCTAGCTGTTCCTAAGCAGTGTTAAGTCAAGGACTTCAGCTTCTCATACTGCCCTGCCAGTGAGGAGTCTGAGGGTGTGGGCAACACAAGAAGCTGGGCGGTGGCATAGCCAGGACAGCAGACCCAAGCTGGCCAATGGGATATTCCATACCGTATAGTGTCATGTTCAGTATATCAATTAGGAGAAAAGCTGTCTGGGAGATGCTGGTTGAGAACTGGCTGGGTATCAGCCAGCAGACGTTGAGCATTTGCATTGTGCATCACTTGTTTTATATATTCTAATTCTATTATTATTATTGATTCCCCTGCCTTTTCTGTTCTATTAAGCTCTCTTTGTCTCAAGTCATAGAATGGCTTGGGTTGGAAGAGACCTTAAAGGCCATCTAGTTCCAAACCCCTGCTGTGGGCAGGGACACCTTTCATTAGACCAGATTTCTCAATGCCCCATCCAACCTGGCCTTGAATAGTTCCAGGGATGAGGCATCCACAGCTTGTCTGAGAAACCTGTTCTAGTGCCTCACTACCCTCACTGGGAAGAATTTCTTCCTAATATCTAATCTAAACCTACTCTCTTGCTGTTTGAAGCCATTGCCCCTTGTCCTGTCACTACAGGCTCTTGTAAAGGGTCTCTCTTCACCTTTCTTGTTGGCTGCCTTCAGGTACCTGAAGGCTGCAATTAGGTCACTCCAAAGTCAGGAGTTTTACATTTTTTTCTGATTCTTTCCCTCATCCCACTGTGGGGAGGGCGAGGGAGTGAGTGAAAGTGTGTGTGCTGTTCAGCTGTCTACTGGGTTGAATCATGATCGCCACAGTTCAAACACAAAAAATTCGTCTTCCTAAGGTAGGAAACGCAGATCTTCTTGATGTGCTTTCCTTTCTGTTAATGTTTTAAAGACAGTCATAAAATTAAATTGGCATTCACATTTCCCTCTGTGTCTCATAATGAATCCAGTTAGTTTTGGATGACAAATATAGTGGAACAGAGGGTGTAATTAGAGTGAGGTATCTTTCCTGTTGTGATACCTCTTGTAGCGCTCCATCTCGCTTCCGCCACTGAGTTTATACTGCAACATGACAGCAAAGGGCATTTTGTCTGTTGTGTGGCAGCTTATGAAGTTTTAAACACCTCTAATACTGTCTCTGGAGGGGGTGCTACCTGAGCCACTTTGTCTTGGTTTTCCTATATAACAGATAATCCACTAACGTAGCAGAAAGGAGCCATCCATACCCAGGAGGACAAATGTCTTGTTTTTTCAGAGTGAAGTTTGTGTGTTTTGTGACCCAGGTGCATGTTGGACACACAGATTTCTTTACTTTTCATCTCTTACTAACTAACTTCAATCTGTGGTTAACCAGGATGTCCGAGGGGATGAAAATAGGCTGAGACCCTTCAGAATGAGGAAGGGTGCTACAGTCCTTTCCTTTGCTCCTGCTTTCCCTCTGGCTTATCTCACCCATCTCAAAAATCCACTTAGTAATAAACAGCTCAAGGTAAATAGCCAGCAGAGACCAGAGATGAAGAAAAGTGCTGGGAGGAGACCATGTTTCCCTTCAAAGCATGGGTCAAAGCCAGGTTGGATGGGACTTTTAGCAGCCTGGTCTAGTGGCAGGTGTTACTGCCTGTGGCATGGGGTTGGAACTAGATGATCTTTAAGCCTCTTCCAACCTAAACCATTCTATGATTCTGTGATAAGAGGAGACGCCACTTCCATGCTGGCTGGTTGGAGACAGGGCATTGGGAAAAAAGGAACCCTGTAGTGTTAGGTCTGTTTTCCCTTTCTTTATTCTCTCCCCTGGCTGTCTTTAACAGCAGCTGTCTTTCCTGTGCATGCCACACACATCTACTGAGTGAAATAAGGGCAGAGACACTTCTAGCCGTGGGCAGAGCTGTCTGGAGTGACATAGAGCAATGCAAGCTGTAGGCAAGACAGCTCCCAAATTTTTCATCTTATATGTGCTACTGGGGTGTACTTTGAGGTTTGGTTGGGATTTCAAAGGAAACTGTCACTTTTCAGTTAGAAAATTTGTGGCATTTTGAATAATTTAGATAGGAAACAATTTAATTTCTAGTATTAGCTGGTGTATAGAAATGGAATATGGTAATTTTCTGTGTCCAGCATTAGGTAGTTTATGAATTTGAGTTACGAAGGAAAAGTCAGACCTGGATTTATTTTTAGAAGCCGCTGCTCTTTTTTCATATGTACAGGATCAGGAACGCATTTATAACAGGATTAGCCAAGTGCATCCTGCAAGGCTAAAGAGGTTAATATTCGGCCATTCACGTTTCGTAGCATCTTTTACTCCTTCATTCCTTCGTATCTTGTTCAAGAGTCTTTCCTTGGTTATTTTAAGCAGACTATAAGCAAGCTGAATACTGACAATACCGTTTTATGTGACCCAGAATGGAGTGAGCTGAGTAAGGCAGTGTACAATGATGGAAATGGTCATGTTGGTATGTGGGTGCAGCGTTATCTGTGGTGGCAGCGCACGTTCCAGGGGCTGGAATTATCTGATCCTACAAGTGTAGTCTCCCTCTGGTAGCATGATATGTTTGTTGAAAGCTAGAAGCAGCTATTCTTCTGGATGGATGCTCAGTCAGTACCGGAAGGACTTAAGCAAGGTGCAGACAAATAGTGAGTGTCTTTCTGTGAAGCTGTCCACATGAAAGGAAGAGGGAGTTCCCTTGCCCTTATTGTGGGCTAAGAATAACTGCCCTAAATATTTATGGAACTATTAACATTTGACAAATAAAACCCTGGTTTTTGCTGGGTGCAGCACAGGCAAAATAAGATTTGCCTGCATTGGATAAGTAGGTGTCATGGTTTAATCTCAGCCAGCAACAGCCCCACACAAACTGTTCACTTACTGCCCCACCAGCAGGCTCTGGAGACATGTGGAAAAGTAAGTGCAAGAACCTGTGGGTTAAAAGTGAGAAAACTTATGGGTTGAGATAAAGACAGTTTAATAGGTAAAGCAAAAGCTGCACACAGAGCAAAACAAGTAATTCATTCACCACTTGCCATGGGCAGGCAGGTGTTTGCCATGTCTAGGAGAGCAGGGCCCCATCACATGTAATAGTGACTTGGGAAGAGAAACACCATCCGTGTGTAACAGTGACTTGGGAAGACAAGCACCATCACTCCAAACCTGCCCCCCTTTCTTCTTCTTCCCCCAGCTTTATATACTGCATATGATGCCACATGGCCTGGAATATCCCTTTGGTCAGCTGGGGTCACCTGTCCCAGCTGTGTCTTTTTCCAACTCCTTGTGCAACCCCAGCAGTGGGGTGATTCAAGAAGCAGAAGTGTCTTGATGATGTCCAAGCTCAGCAATAACAAAAGCATCTCTATATTATCAACCTGCGTTCAGCAGAAATCCAAAATATAGCCCTATACCAGCCATTGGGAAGAAAATTACCCCAGACAAAACCAGCAGAGTAGGCAAGTGGGATTTGAAGATAGTTAATCCTTGTGTCCTGAACCCCTTGACAAGCAGTGCTTTTTGAACAAACCCCAGCAAGAAGAGGTCAAGTGACATCGATTTTATTTTTATTATAATTTTTGGTAGTATTTTAATTTTTTCCCCCTATATCTTTTGGTTTTGAGTGTTCTCTGTCCTTAACCTACAGCTGGGGCATCTTTGACCCCAAAGACAGAGGAAGACAGACTCCAAAGACAGAGGTTTCTGCACACATGATTATGTGGTATGGCAGGCTGCTTCTGGCAAGTTGACTGCTACACAACATCTGATGGGATATGCTGAAGTGTTTTTATGTGTGTTTGTGCCCACACTTGCAGCATAAGTTACGACTTAGGAACATGAATGCTTGGGGTCTGCAGGTTGCTACTAATACTGATTCAGAACCTATAGTTAAGAGCTCAATGCTCTTGGAAAGTGTCAGGGGGAGGTGTTGTGGGGAAATTGCTTGTTTGAGTGATCACTATGATATGCAGTTTGGGAATTAAAGTTTATATCATACATGTTTTGATAATGTTCCTTTTGTTTCCTACATATTACAGACAGGGTAAGGAGAGAAAATAACCTTCTTGGCCCAGGTGAATACCTTGGCATGTATAGGATATATAACTTCAATTCTTTGTGATTACAGTGTGTATTGTCATAAGATAGTGAAAATAGAAGGTGCTGCCACCACAAAATGATCAAGAGCAGACTGATACAAAGGGAGTTTTAACACTTGAGATTTGACTTGGTTAGTTCTATCGATGCATCCAAGTTGTCTGGATAGCAACTAAACACCTCCCACAGGTCTTGTTTTTCTTTTAAAATTCCATTTGCCAGAAACCAGAAATACCCAGAGCTGGTTATCACAACCTCTGGAAAGGTGTATCAAGGGGATTAGTATGAAGCTGTAGAGATTTGCTGCAATGGGAACAGCTGTATGAAAGTGCTTGAGAGCAAAATAGTCATGAAAAGCCAAGACCTGGATATGTTATTAAAGTCAACCCATGGGTAGCACCAGGTCTACAGCTCACCATTTGTTTTCAAGCTTCAGTGTGGGAAGTTTGGCTTTCCTGTTAATAATTGAGTATGACCATGACACCATAATAAGCATTAGGACATCCTGGTGCTGATGTGGTCATACCACAGTTTGCAAGCCATTCATAAGTTCTTCACCACTGTTGCTAATATGACGTGTCAAATGCTTTTTCCTGAAAGAAATTGTGGCATGTATAAATGACAGGTTTTATGCACAGTAAACATTAGTTGAAATGATTTATAAAACTTGCTGATTTATCTTGATAAAATGACAGCTGTGAAAATTTTGGGTTTGGCTTTGTCTACTGTTGATATTTTTTGTTGTGTTTTTTGGGGTTGATGGTTGGTTGGTTGGTTTGTTTGTTTAAAGTAGATCTATTTTTCCAGTATATTTGTTATACTGGCTTGTAAAGGTGTAAATTTTTGTTTCTTTTATTTCTTAGAAAACTCAAATAGATCAAGCACTTTTTACTTTGCTGCATTGTCAAGAAGCTTAGAGCTCTGAGGGTGATATAGGTGAAGAGATGCAGTCTGCCTGTGGTTCTGGTAGTTCGCAGAATCAGTTTAATGAAAATGCATGGTGAATGTTGAATATACTGATGCCACTTATTTAGAGTTGCACGTGCACTTCAGCTCACAATTGTACTGATTGAGACTTAAATGTAGCTCTGCAAGACAGTCTCTTGAAAGACTAAATAAAGAAATAGCAAGGCTGAAGGGAACACTTCGTTATCTATCTATCTATGCCTTAAGTAATTTCCTGTAGCGGAGTTGTTAATTTTTTACAGACCCCTTGGTTTGGGGTGTTTTTTTGTTTGTTTGGGTTTTTTTGTTGGTTGGCTGTTTTTTTGGGGGGCATGGGTGTTTTGGTTTTGTTTTTTTGGGGTTTTTTTTAGGGGGTAGAGGGAGGTGTGTGTGTATAATTTGCTTCCCAATTTCAAAGCAAACTGACTTACGTTTATCAAAGATGCTTTGCGTCAGGAGCATACATCCCACCACAAATACCAAGTCTTAATACTCCTGACTGTAATGAGTCTTTATAATATAGACAGTTACCAGATGGTCCTAGTCAAAAATATGGATATCTAGAGTAGATTCTCAGGGAAAAAAAAAGAGATTTCCATGAGGTTGCTGTACTGGGAAACGTGGAAGCCCAGGTGATAGTCCAGTCTTATGGAATGGCCATAGGACCTGCATTCCTGAGAAATGAAGCATTGTTATTAAAAAGGTGTTGCTATTGGCTAAGAGTTGCTTAGTTATAGTATGGGAAGGAAATTATGATATTTCCATAACCCTGGTAATGTTGTAACTGCTTATCTGCAGGAATACTGCAGGAAATGTGGTCTTCTGCTTTCCTTTGTAAAGTGCTGGATGAACTGTAGGCTCACAGCAGTAAGGGGTGAAGTCTTAACATTGATGACATTCAGTGGGATGCACGGGCAATAATTGCACAAAGCAGCCTCAGAGCAGAGGACAGTTACAGTAGGTGTCTGTTCGTTCCCAAAGAAAAGTACAGCTTGGAACAGACCTGGTACAAAGGAATTCACTTTGGCAGGCCCTATCTATGGATCTATATTTGTACTGTGCTGCTTAATCTTCAAAGTGCTTTGAGGGGCAACTGAAGGAAATCTCTTTGATTTCTGACACTGTATGTATGTGTGTATATATATATATATATATAAGGATTGGATAGTGTTAAAAATTCAGAGCAGGCTTTTCATAAAATTACAGAAAAGGAATTTGGGCAAGGTTAAGGCCGGCTTTGTAGCTCATGGGGGAATGCAGATGGATATGACCTGTAAGCATACTCTATACAGCCTGTGTTCTGTCTACTGTTTTAAATCATTGAAGTCACCTGCAGCTTGATAGACCATTATTGTCACTATTACTTCAGTCTTAAATGTTCAAAAAGACACAAATGAATTTAGTTGCCACTTGCCGTTATTCGAGAATTGTCTAAAGCAGATTAATTGAGCCTGGTTTACAGAGTTTGTATCATGCCTGTTTTGGATCTGTTTGCTAGAGTGCCACATTTATATTAGTTCACTGCACACAGTTGTGCTCAGAATTTATGGCTAATTGACTGGGCTTTTGAAGCTCTGTCTAAAAATATCTGCACACAGTTTTAGTTCGGAGTTTTCTGTGATTACTACGGGCCTGTTTGGAAAATCCAACCGCACAGTGCTAATAATAAATGTTCAGAATTAAGAAAAGAAATAATGTCTATGTTACTATTTGGGTTATTTAATAGTGCTTAATATCTTTATTGACACTGGAGAGATGTAGCAGCACTCTGTGTACATGTATGTGGATTGCACTTAAGTTTCTGCTTTTCCTGTTGGTCTCTGCAAAATGAACAGTGCCACATTCTCACAGAGTTGAAGATCTAGGTTTTATATGAAGCCTTAAGAATATGCCTGATCAGAACATCTTAGCTCCTGCTCCAAGGTAGTGAACAGACATGGTTGGGTAGCTGAGCAGTGGTGTTAATACTTCTGTGATTGCTCACTGCTCCTTTTTTTTTAATGTGTATCAGTGAAGGGGAAGCCTGGGTTAAAAGGGTTGCTGTTTACTGGCCAGACCTTTTGTTGACACACAGTATTTCTCTGCAAGCTGGTCAATGGTAATATTGAGACAAATCGAAGTGTAATGCTTCCTGTATACGTGCAAAGGAGGATATAAACCAGTATGTTTTGTCTTGTCTGTTTTATCACTGTCATATTGATTTATTCTGTAGCTGTTAAGCTTCCCTCCAAGCTTCCTCTCCTGTTTTCAGTCTTCCTTTTATTTCTCTTGCCCAACAGTGATGAATATTGCAGGATTTGTTGACAGAACTGTTTGGCACTGACAGGCAAGGTTTGTTTAGAGTTTAATTTCCTGAAGACTTTGTTTCTCTATTATTTTCATAAATATCTTCCCTTTTGCTTTTTAGATCACATGTAGATATAGTTTGGCTAGGAAAACCTGTTCTAGAGAGTCATATCTCCTTATGTAATGGAGATAATTCCAGGAAAAAATGAACCTTTTCTTAAATGGCCTGTAAACTGGAGAGTAGGCAACTCTACTCCCCTCTTGCATTCCTGTAGGCAGGAACACGTTAGACAAATTAGAAGGGTAAGAACCAACTATTTGCCTATGTGCCTGTTTATTCTGTTCCATTTGTGTTCTGTTGACTGTGTGTCCTGGCATAGGTCCAGCTCAGCAAAGCTGTATGCATTGGCTCTTGACTGGGAATAAATTTTTACAACAGGGAGACAGACTTCTCTTGCATGGGTGATACTATAGGTACAGTTAATGCTCCAGTGTGTTTGCAGTCCCAAACAGACTGGCATTCCTCAGGAGACTTGTAGATACATACAGAAGATGAAGAAGGCTAATCTCAGTTCAGTGAAATTTTATGTACATTATGGCTCTGTTTTATGCTTTGCACATGCTATGAAAGTATATCTTGATCTAATCACTGGGCAAGATGTCCCAGAAATAACGTGTCCAAAAAAGATGGGCTTTGTTCACAGGCCAAAAAGCAGTCACCATTTGCTTTTAGTTCTAACTCTGTATCGTTGTTGTTAATACACAGGAATAATTTCAAGTGATAATTCCTGCAGTTGGCACTGGTGAGGCTGCATCTTGAATCCTGGGTTTAGTTTTGGGCCCTTCACTGCCAGAAAGACACAGAAGTGCTGGAGCTTGTCCAGAGGAGGGCAACAAAGCTGGGGAAGGGTCTGGAGGACAAGCCTTATGAGGAGTGGTTGAGGGAGCTGGGGGGGTATAGTCTGGAGGAGGCTCAGGGGAGACCTTATTGCTCTCTACAACTGCCTGAAAGTAGGTTGTAGCCAGGTGGGGGTCTGTCTCCTCTCCCAGGTAACAAGCAACAGGATAAGAGGAAATGGCCTCAAGCTGTGCCAAGGGAGGTTTACATTGATAGGAAAAATTTCTTCACTGCAAGGATAGTCAAGCATTGGAACAGGCTGTCCAGGGAAGTGATGAAGTTACTGTCCCCGGAAGTGTTAAAAATCCATGTAAATGTGGCATTTAAGAACGTGGTTTAGTGGTGGACTTGGCAGTGCTGTGTTAATGGCTGGACTTGATGATCTGAAAGGGCTTTTTCAACCTTAATGATTCTGTGTTCACTGAGTTTGCCAGCATTTTGCATATGCTTCTTCCTGTGTTTCTAAGTGGCTGACTTTGGGTGGAGCAACCTGTCTGGAAAACTTTACTTCCACAATAAGAGGTGGGTGTAGGTAAATGACCCAGACTTTCTGTCTGTCAGTAATATGCCTGGGACATGTCTGGGTTTGGATAAATAATGAATACCTTCAGGGGAGAACATGACAGGGAACGTTTGATGTGATGTAGAGGAGGCTTCAGGATATGTCTGGAGTATGCAAGAGGAGTAGAAATGCACTGAGGAAAATAGCTATGTATTCAGCTGCCACTGAGAAAAGATCCTACCAGAACAAGATAAACAGCTTTCTGAGCTCAGTCAGCTGTACCACCTGGACTGCTTGATAATGAAGATTACACGTCATCTTCATAAACCACTGCTCTTCAGAAGAGTATTTACTTCCAAGTTGTTCCAAGGGACTTGTTTTGAAATTTGTCTTATGTATAACAATTGAAACACCCTTCATGATCCATGTTTGCAAACAAAACATTTGATTTGTGATTGAGTTAAAAGCATTAATCAAATTGAACCCAAATGTCATCTTTACATTGGTTTTTCTGAAAATTAATTGTAAAACAGATTTTAGTCACCTTAAGACAAATTATTGTATTATTAGGACAAAATCAGAGTTACTGTTACTATTCCAACATATTTTCATCCTCCTGAACTGACTAGCAAAAATTAGTTATTATACAATATTGCCTGTCACTATTGGCTGTATAGTGATGTCTAACTGAAAACTTCTGGTTTGACTGTACACAGTTCTTAGTCACTTTTTCCACACACAGAGGCAATGGGCTTAGATCAGCTCTGTGAGTAACAGTCAGTTGACTAGAACAGCAACCTAACCTAGCCAGGATAGCAGCCTCCAGCTCAGGGAAGAAAGCAGATGTTACAGAAAATAGGAGGAGGTACCATTATGAGACGTGACAGATACAACCTTTTTAGCACCTTAGAGCCTTCTACTGAAGACCAGTCTTGGCTGCCTTTGTAAATTACTGTGGTGCCTCTCAAGTGACACTGTGTCTGTCTGTCTGGAACCACTGGCTTGGTCACCTTGTTGTTAAAATGGATTGGAGCACATCAGGCGTGTGGCCATAAAAGTACTGCTAGGGTACCTTGTCTCTGCTTCTACAGCTGTTTTTGTGAAAAGAAAAGGTACAGCCGTGACCTGCACTAAGGAGTTCTGTCAAATGTTCTGAAAAGTCCAGAAAACCATTGGCACCTGCAAGGCGATAAACTAGACAGTATGGGGCACAGAATCAAGGTGAGGGAGATTTGTTCCCTGTTTCTTTTGGAGCTGTCATCCAAAAACTTGTTTGTGAGGAGTCTGCAAACAGCACAGCGTGCATCATGGGCTTACTCACCCAGCAGCATGTTGCTGTGTGTGTTCCGCAGTGCGCAGCACCCACCCAGTGCTTATGCTGCAGCATTTTATCAATTAGCAACTGATGAGCATAGATGACTTGTGATACAAGTGGTATGTAAGTTCTCCTTTTTTTTATTTTTCTCCCTCCAGGCAGGAAGATCCTCCGAGACCTTTTTTGCTGCACTCATGCTTGAGGAGCTCTGATGAAGAAGTAAGATTCCTGCAAAAATGTTCTCAAGTTCTGGTGTATTGTCTCCTACCCTCAAAGGATGTCCAGTCTGTCAGCTTGCGCATAGTCCTTGCAGAAATACTTGCAACAAAAGGTAGATCAAAGATCAGAGATGATTAACCATTTGTACATGTACAATATTAGCGATTACAAACTTTATTATGTGTAAGTCTTGATGCTCTGCTTTTACGTTCTAAAATTTAATTTCTGTGATAGCCAGTAAGGCAGTATATTCACAAAATCAAGCATATACTTACTTAACTCTCATGACTTGATGCCAGGCTGTTTATCACATTTCAGGATAAAACACAGTTTGTCCTTTTGCATCTCTATTTTTTCATAGAGGAATACTTTTGCAACTTTCCTTGGCATTATTTATAGTGATTATAGGAATAATTCTGGCCTTTTACGTTTCATTCAGATGCATAAACACAGCCTTAAATCTGTGGATCCTATAACTGAATCATGATATCATATTTGACTCATTATTTTACACTTTGATTTATCCAGTGTGTTTTTTTAAATTGAGGGATTTCTATTTTGCTTTTTATTTTATCAGCCACGCTTTGATATAAACACAGTACACGTTTTTTATGTCACTGTCAAATTCAGAAATTATGAAGTCTCAAGTATATTACACAATTCAGTTTACTTTCAGTTCTCATTTATACTGGCCATAATGTCATAGCCTTCAGAGCAGGCAGCATAAAGAATGAAAACACTTGGAATTTTCCAAATAGAGCTCAGCTTTGTCAATGTACATCAATTCGTGTAATAGAATAACCAGTTTTATCAAGAAGGTATATGCAATCTCGAATGTACTGACTGGACTTTCTGGACTAAAAGTCCAGAAGGTTTTGGATTTTTTGATTTTTATAAACTTGGATATTTATTTTTGCCTTTTATCTGCAGTTTTCATTTACGAGACAGCAGTTATTCTTCAACATAAGGATTTTGTTTTAAAATATTTTTCCTCTCCAGTACTGAAACCAGTGGTGGAACTGCTGAGTGATCCAGATTACATTAACCGAATGCTACTCAGCCAGCTGGAGTACAGAGAACAGATGAATGAGCATCAGAAGAAAGATTACACATATGCTCCTTCTTATGAGGAGTTCATCAAGCTCATTAACAGCAGCTCCGATGTTGAGTTCCTGAAACAGCTGAGGTATTTAATGTTTCACTGTAGCTCATTTAAAACTAAACATGCTTCTTTTCCAGCCCATTACTAAGATTTGAATGAATTGTGATTTTTCTTTTTAAACTTAGTTTTAGATTTCTTTTTGTTTGGTGAAGCAGAGATAGTAAGGATGATAAGCTACAGCATTTGTTAGATCTCTAATGTAATCAGCATTTTAGTTCAGTGACAGAAAATGCATAAAAATTCTGCTTAGTAGTATTCTGGAGATGACTGTACTGTTGAAAGGCATAAATGCTTGAAATGTATGAAAGGCATACTGGACTCTTCTTTGCAACTTGCTTCAGTGGAGCTAGATGAAATATGGTGAATTTCCACTAGTGTGGATGGTTTTCTTCTCATTATCTTTATGAACTGTGACTGGCCATGGTGGTCTAGTGACTATGGACCATAGTGATCCTAGGGACACTGAGCATTCAGAACAGCTTGCTGTGATTCTGTGGCATGGAAAGAAGGGGTTTGAGTTCCAGCACGTTTTACCACTGGATGAGAGGTTTTCTTGGACTGTTGGCAGAGAGGTGTTTCCTAACTGCATACTTCTTAACCATGTTAATGAACTCTACAGAGTTTGTTAAAAACAGAAAAAACATCACTGAGCTTCTACATATAATGAGGTTTTTGATGTTCCTGTTTTCTAATGCAAATAGCACCTGCTCACATTCATACTAATTCCACTCTGTCTCATCTCTTCCTCCTTACATCTTTCATTTTGGTATGAGATATTGCCTGCATCTCAAGCTTGCTTTTCCAAGAACCTGTTGTTTATACTTGCCTTATCTTTAGAGCTGTTTCTCCTCTCATTTCTGATTTATGTGAAAGGATAAGGAACAACTGACTGGGAAGTGGGGAGCAGAGTTACTACTGTTGTAGATCCTCCCTAGATGTCCTTGAGTTGGTTTTGTTGAGCAGAGCAAAGCTTTGGAGGACTCCTGAAACCATTTCCAGAGTGTTTGTCCTAAGCTCTTACCACCAGCCAGAGCTGGTAGCTTTTCCTCTTCCCAACTCCCCTCTGTTGCTGCTGCAGGCCAACTTTTTCTCTTCTCAAATGGCTGCAGCAACATCTGAAATACACATGCATATTGATTACATTTGGTGAATTCTGTGTCATTTCTTGTGACCCTGAACTTCTGTTAGACTTGGCCTGATCAGACCAAGAGATGGCTTGCTGGGATGGAGTATGTGGGCTGCATAAATAACATCATACTTTCTCTTGTTCTTCTCTTTGATTCTGAAAGCACTTGTGTTTTTTGGGATAGGAAAATACATTTAGGTGATGGTGAAATGATTCTGTTGCTTGGCTACTTATTGTTCATCTGTTGTAAAATTTGCTCTTTATTCTGGGACAGTGTGCCTTTCCTGAGAGCAGAAATTAGTCTCTATTAGACTCTGCCTAAAACCTAATTGACATATTTATTAGCATAATCACACTAATGGATCTGTTTGTTTCAAAAGAAACCCAACTCTTATGTTGTTGTTGTTCAAGCACATTAATGCTCAGTGTGTTCTCTTTTTAGCTGATGGGTCACTTTAAATGGCGTTCTTTAATAGCAGAGAGCAGATTTGCTTTATGAAATAATGTACTTTTGGCTGCACCTACATTTTTCCTTTCTAGTCTGTGAAGTCCAACTGCCATCATCTTGAAATGTGTTCCTCTACACTCTGCAAAATGTTGATCAGTCTGAGCTGATCAGTATTTTAATGGAAAATGTCTGAGAAAATGTATCTTCTTTTTGAAGCAAAATAGTATTTGATTTTGGAGGCAGTGTTCCTCCATCCTCTGTTTGTACAGAGCCAGTCTCTGGGATGATGGTTAAAGAGCGTTTCCTGTGGGAGAAGGCATTCCTGTTCTCTTTGTGCTCCAGCACTGTGGGAGCACCCAGAGAGTGATGGGCCCACCTGTAGTCATCTCAAATTTGTGTAGTCTATTTGGCAAAGCTTTTATGATTAACCAGTGAAAGTTCACAGATTTGCATTAACAAAACCAAACAGTGATCCCAATATGGATTGAAAAAAAAAAAGGAGGTGGTAGGTAGTTGTAATTCACAACAGTGAGCCACAGGGCAAAGCTATAAAGAAAGAGTTCAAGAGGAAGAAACAAATAAGCTGTTGTGCACTTATCACTGAGAAGCACAGTAAGAGTCTGTCGGAGTGATGGCAGTGGGGAAAATGCTTCCAGTTCTCTTACAACAAATAAATTACTGGCATGTTTTACTTGAACAGAGTTTCCCAGTTAGGTGTTATTCTGAGTATTCATGAACTTTAAGCCTCCTCCTGTTACTTGTAATGTTGCCACATAACATCTTGGTGAAGAACAGATACAAGCAGTAGCAATTTTCCGTGTCGGCTTAACTTTGAGGGAAATTTATCCTAAGGCACCTAAGTTGCTCCTTATTTTTTATTAAGCATTCCTGTCATGCTTATCTTTGCAGATTGATTATTATCTATTTAATAAAATAAAGATAAAATACCTTGCTCAATTCAAGAGGCCATGAGACACCGATAAACATTTCCTCTGGCTCTTGACTGACCACAGTCAAGAAGGCATGGACTCCTGGGTGCTCCTTGATGTACGCACGTGACAGTACAGGAGGGAAGGCTGATAAGGCATCCTTCCAGACTGATTTCATTAACAGAGTTTTGCTAGGCTTTATTGTGATTATAGCCAGGTATTTGTGGTGGGGAAGGCAGGGAAGACCCCTGTCTGGTTCAGTGGAAACCTGTGGGTTAAGGGTGTGTGTTGCTCTCAACCAGGAAGTCAGAAAAGAGAGGAAGGCTATGTGGGGCTCCTTGTAAGCAAGCATAAAGCTCTCTGCTGTGCAAATAGCTCTCCCTGAAAGGATAATATTGCTGCTAGGATTTTCTAAATCTTGTTTCTCTCCCAGCTTAGAAGCACTACCTTAAGAAGAAAGATTGTCTTGATTTTCTGCATTGCCTTTGTGGATTTTATTTTTGAAATGCATTTAAATCATGCAGGAACTACTTACTATTAATTTTGGAGATACTTTAGGATTCAGAGTTTGTTAGTATCTATAGTGGACTTCTAACATTTGGTCACTTAATCTCTTGGAACTTCACTATTGTTTTTGTGGAAATACCCCTTTAGTTTTTGTAGGGAAATTGGGGGAGCTGATATTTTCATGAAAAGGAATTTGCTGATTTCTGAGGAGGTATTTTGGCGTTTTTTGTTTGCTTTCCTATCATACCTTTACCTTCTGAAAAGTTGAATTTTTTGGGGGGAATGGATGAGGAAAACAAACCAGCAAAGCTTTCACAGAAGGGACCACTGTAAGGTTATCTACAAACGTCCTTCAAACTCACTCTTTATAATGTGTCATTCTTTGATGCTTGTCATGAAGGGAGGCAGACTTTTATTCCTGTATTATCAAGTTTTCACAAAGAGTGTTGTCCCTGTGTCTTTCAAGAGGAAAAAGTTAAACCATGAAATTTCACCTTCATTTCCCCTCAGACTGAAGTTAGCATGGATTAATTGGAATTCTGCTTCAAAAAAGGAAGAAAAGGTGAATTTTCACATCAGATGTGAAACATTTACTTTCTCTGTCAAAAGAAGACTAAAGATAAAAGACATGCTGAGTTAAGGTTTTAGTTGAGCACGAATAGTGATAAGGAAATAAGCTAGATAGTTTTTATTCTGCTCTCAGGATCAGCATTGTATTTATTCTGATATTTGTTATTCTGTAAGCAAAAAGTCACTACACAACTCATGGTAAAAAAGACCATTACTACTGGCTCTATATCATCTTTTACTTAAGAAATGAGGGAAGTGCATGAATATAACAGAGAATAGGGAAGAAGGAAGTAATGTGGATGTGAGGCCGTGAAGGGTCCACTTTATCAAGTACAGTCACTTCTTCAAATTTAAATTAATGCATCACATTTAAAATGTCCTTAGATGTTTACTCACTAACACCACAGAATACCTAGCAGCTAGAATGTTTGGAACAGAGTTTCAGGGAGAAAAGGTTCATGGTCTGGCAGTGTAATCAGGGGGGTGTTTCTGTGGTGCAGTGTTGTACAGCACTCCCATTGAGTAGTTGCAGAGAGAGCCCAGTGCTCAGGAGGAACAGACTAAATAGAATCTTTGAGCATGTAACTGGGAGCATCTCCCATACTTAAAGTAATACAAAGAATAGGAAAAAAGAGATGCTGTGTTAAGTATTGGTAATAAAAACGAGAAACCATGAATGTGAAGAAATGGGAGTAGATCTGGAAGAAAAAAGTTGCAAGACAAGTGGGAACTACCTTCCCTGTGCAGTTGGTTGTCTGTATCTTGTTTGATAAATTCATGATTTCACAGTTAGCCTACAACACCTGAGTGAGGTGAATGAGTGTCATTGCAGTACATTTACAGATTACATAACCAGTACATCGGAAGTCCAAGTGAGCTGCCCTGAATAATTTGGGAAGTCTTTGTCTGAGTGGGGAATTAAATGTGGGAGTTCTTATGCACCACACCACCACCCTTACTCTGGGGCTGTTCTTTCTCTGATGGACTGGGCAAGAACTGTGGTGGTGGATGGAAACAATCAAGATACAGTAATGCCAAAAGGAAGTAGTGTTAGAAAAATTACAGGTTTTCAAACAGGTTTTCAGGTTGATAATTGAAGAATCTGCTGCAGAAAAAAAAATCTGGAACTGTAGTGTGAGTGTATGCTGTGTGTGTAAAACTCTGTTTATACAAAGAGCCAGAGACAATCAAAATCCTACAAGAGTTATAGGAGGCAAGAGAAAGGGGGGGAATTGAGTGATGTTGGTGAGAAAAGCTTACATGAAAGAAGCGAAATAGATTTTAAGGATCACATGTTCTTTCTTAAATGGAGAGTAAGTAGTCACAGAAATAGCCGCCTTTCCAGGAGGCTTCAGCTTTCATCTAAGAGTTAACTTGATAGATAGCAAATTCACTGGAATGCTTGCTTTCTTACCAGTATTAATAGCTACCAAAGTAAGTGCATTGAGAGGAATTTGAGTTTTATGAACAGAACTTTGACATTTATGAAAGATTTAACTGACAGTCATTTACTTTGCTGAGTGCATAGTATTTGTTAGTTACAAAATCAGTTTTACTTAGAATTCAGTTTGCTAGCTGCATTAACTTTCTGCTATTGTGTAGTATAGTTTTAGGTGATAAATATGTCTTAATTATTCCTGGAGTATAACACTTTGATGTTTTACATATTTTAGTGTGATTTTTTTCTTCTCCAAATTTATATATGCTCCATATATGTATTGAGTGGATTAGCTGGAAGAGCCTTACAGGCAGCTTTTTTCTTTTAAACTGAACTACCATCCTGGTTTCCTACAGAAGACTTATATTTAATGTTTAGAGTGTGACTTTATATTGTCTTTACTGAACATTAACTGTCTATGCAGTGCCATCAGTTGAGAGAAGAGGGCAGTGTTATTGTTGGATGTTTCTTTTTTGTTTCAAGATAATCTGTTTTCCCTACTTCATGTGCACACTGCTCCTTAGGTTGCAGGTATACTGAGAAATTCATCTGTTTCCAGGTGAGGAGAAAGTAGAAGTATTTTGATTTTTATTAATTCTTAAGTGTGCAGTATGAAGAACACATTATAAAAAATTAATACCTTTTTTTTTTTCTTCTCTTCCCTCTCTTCACCCTTATTCCCTACTGTTTTTAAAATTAGGTATCAAATTGTAGTGGAAATAGTTCAGGCAACCACAATCAGCAATATTCCCCAAGTGAAGAGGCAGAAAGGTAAGATTCCATTTTTAAGTCACATCTATTGTTTTCATTTTGAAAAGCTAATTGAACTCCTGCCATACATATGCAATCAGTGTGTGTGGGTTTTTTAGACAAATTTTAGGAATGCCATGCCTTTAGTATTTTGGTTTTGTTTCATTTGTCTGAATCTTCCAGAAGCTCACATGGTATGATTATCCCCCCACCCTATCTTCATCTGAGCTGATGGATCATGAGAAAGGTCATATCTATGATACATTTCTTTTCAGAACTTGCTGCAACTAGGATTTCTGACATTACAAATTCATATGCTGAGAATCATATTTCTGCTTTCTTTTTCATACAATCTGTTCTTCAAAATCTGTCTGTTCTCTTTTTGAAACACAGAAGAACGAATGATACAGCGTAATTGTCAGACTTTGTTGTGACTCTTCATTGTATTATGTTTTTGAGTTGCAATAAAAAGTGCTCTTAAATCCTTTTGCAATGACTTGGCAAGGTCTGCCTTTTTAAGAGCAGTGCATATTACAGTTGTACTTACATTTATTATATATACCACTTTTTATGGTTCTCAAAATATGTTAAAACTGAGGCATATCTTTAGGAGATGATCTTGATGGCGAAATTACAGACCAAATCATTGCTTAGGCAGGTGTACTTAAGTTGTATCAATGCATAATAGAAAGACAACAGATAGTAAAACTAATTTATTTATAAATAAATCTAAAAGATTTTAGGTTCTTGTTACCTCTATCTCTCAAGTTAAAAAAAAAATCCTTTCCCTTGTATCAGACAGGAAAACTTTGATTCAAGTGTAATGAGAAATGCAGAAACAGAAAATGAACATGCTGGGGGGTGGGGAAATCTTGGGCAATCTGAAGAACTTGAGGTCCATGCTCAAGTTTCAGAAAGTATAAGGTTGTCAACATTGATAATGCTTTTTGTTTACACTCTAAAATAGAGCTAGATGTGCATTCCAGTAGGATATCTTGCTTGTATCAAACCAAGATAAAAGGAAAAGTAGGCATTGGTTTTTATTCAAGTGTACGTTATAGAAATAGATATTAATATTTTTCAGATTAAGGGTAATTGAATGGAAAGTCTGTTTCATAAAGTAATAAAATGAGAACAGGGAATTTAACTCTGAGAACATTATGAAAAATCAAATCTTGCTAAGCCTGTATTTCCATTTGTGCTACCATTGGTCTTTTTGAGACAAAAATTGATTTGGGGAATATTTTCATACAGTTTAGGTTCCTACTTATTAAGTTATTACTTATTAATTAATTTTCTTCTATCTCACTTGAGTTTATCTGTTTAAATGTCTACTTTTCTAAATCCTGAACAGAAGATGTTTCTCTAAAACTACAAGCGTCTGGTACTGCAGAATAGATATAAAAGTATTATAGAGCTGGCGGTATGTGGTAAAGTTGATTCTGCATTTTTATGGACTCTTGATTTCTACCTGTACTAAAAAAAAATCTAACAGAAATTTCACTAGGTGGTGCATTGAAATTTTGTATTATGACATGGACTTTTTTTTTTGGTTTATTCCTCTGGTAACCTTGTATATCATTTAAGGGTTGATTACCACTGCTGGCTCTGTTAGCCCTTGGGACTATTGGGGCTAACACTTTTGCTCATTAAATAGCCAGTGGTTATGCACATTGTCTGAAGAAGGTGATTTGTTTTTTTTGCTTGACACAGTATGCCCCGCAGAGGCATGCAATACAATCTTTTTATAGTTCACACAAATTTAGGGCAGATTTATAATTTCGGTTATTCCACTCAGGTTTTTATCTACCAAAAATTTTCAGGCTCTATGTACAATAAACTTCGAAGAGGGCTATCAAAACTGTAGAGGGGTAAAATCTAGTTCTGAAGACTGTTTTGTGCCTTATTTTTCCTAAAGGAAATGGAGACATTTTACCTAATATGGTAATCAATCTAATATGCTTCTGAATTTTAAAAAGAAAAGGTTAGAGAAAAAAACTGTGGTACCTTCCTTAAAACAAACCAAAGCCAACAAAAAACCCAAGCACAACTCGCTAACATAAAGATTGTTGAAATCTTGTAGAACAGACTACATTACTTAGCTCATGTGTTGATGTTTCTCTTCCTGGATGCTACAGCATAATGCTACCCCTGGATTTAGTGGTGAATAACTAAATGTAAGCTTTATGCAAAATGAAAGTGTTTGCACAATCTCGTTCTATCTTTCTCTTTTTAATCTTTTCACCTGGCATGTGGCGCATACCTGCAGTGATGTGTGAGCATGGCAGTTGGATGTGTGTAACAGTCTCTCCTTTGCTGCTAGTAAATGAGCTCTTGCCTTCTGTGTCATGGGCATCTCTTAGCCTTGACTCCAGCCTGGCAAGAGATAGTCTTACTGATAGCTATTTCCTTTTGCCTGTGGCAAAGCTGGGTCCTGGAAATGTAACTGCTTCTGTAGTGCCTGGGTGTTCGACAAGAGCAGCTGAACTCTGGCTGGCCAGCATTCTGTTGAGCCTGATGTCCGCTCTCAAACT
The DNA here is from genome assembly GCA_013399195.1 of Dicrurus megarhynchus. Lineage (NCBI taxonomy): Eukaryota > Metazoa > Chordata > Aves > Passeriformes > Dicruridae > Dicrurus > Dicrurus megarhynchus. The sequence goes on from VXAD01003979.1 coordinate 878,760, forward strand.
GTAAGAATAGAGCAAGTGTAGATAGTATGTACATGGATATAGAATCATAGAGTGGTTTGGGTTGGAAGGGACCTTTAAAAATCATCTACTCCAACCCCTGTGCAATGAGCAGGTACATCTTTAACTAGACCAGGTTGCTCAGAGTCCCATCCACCTGACCTTGAATGTTTCCAAGGATGGGGCATGTACCACCTCTCTGGGCAGCCTGTTCCAGTGTTTCATCACCCTCATTGTAAAAGACGTACTCCTTTTATAGAAGCCAAATTGTTCCTCTTTTGGTTTAAAAACATTTCCCCGTTGTCCTATTGCAACAGGCCCTGCTAAAAAGTCTGTCCCCGTCTTTCTTACAGGACTCTTTTAAGTACAGAAGGGCTGCAATTGGGTGTCCCCAAAGCCTTCTCTTCTGCACTGAACAATCCCAGTTCTCTCAACCTTTCTTCTTGGGAGTGGGGTTTCATCCCTCTGAGTATCTTCATGGCCCTCCTCTGGACCTGCTCCAACAGGTCCATGTCTTTCCTGTGCTGAGGTCCCCAGAACTGAATGCAGTACTCAAGGGGAGTCACACACGAGAGCTGTCTCACCCTCCATCAGTTTGAGTTATGGGAGCTTCCTGAGGCAGTGTTTTCAATAGAAGAAGGTATAACAAAAAACCTGAAGAGCAGGTAGTGTAGCAGAGGTGGCCAAAACTCTGCAGTAGTGAGTGCTTAGCTACTATTTCTACTTTGCTTAGGAAAAGAAGTGTTGTACAACCGCGTAACTCGCAATAAGTATGCCTTAGCAGGATTGTGGAGACATAATTAAGTCTCTAAAACTGACCAAAAATATTTACTTTTTCTACAAAGATTGTCTATTATTCTAAAAAGGTGTCTATTGTTAAAGGATGAGTAGCCTGAGGACCAGGTTTCAAACTGATGACTTCTCATAGGAGCTACAGTTACCTGACCTTCTTACTATTTTATGTGGTGATACCAAAGTATGCATTTAATGTTGGTGCCCAGTAAGGTTGGAGAGGAAGGCTTGTTGCTCAGTAAGGACAGGGTTCTTCACACTTTTTAACTAGTGCTGGTGCAACCTATTGGCAAAATATTTAGCTGTTAGGACCCTCTAATAAAATCAGAAAGTACTTTAAAGTGCTACTAAACATCATTGTATTAAACCCTCTGTAGTTAAAAAATGGCATATTATAGCAGTTTTTCTTTTCAGATTTCTATCACTTGAATCTTCTGGCATGTGAGCATAAGAGAGCAAACGAAAATGTACAAAAGCATCTGATTCATGTTAAGCAGTAAGTTTTGCATTTGACTCCCTGGGAGAGTCAAAGGTCTAAAGAGTTGAGACACAAAGTAATTTGAGAGTTTTGCAGTATGATGCCAGTTGTGGCTGGATGATAAAATTTCTGTGTTCAGGAGAATTGCTTTTGGCCGTTGCTAAAGTTGAGTAAGAAACCTAATGCAGCATTATTGTTTCCAGAGGCATAGATGGTTTATTTTGGAGCAGTGCAGGCCACTGTAAATAGAAGCTGTTACCTTGCATGCTGACACTGCTCTACTTCCCTCGTTTACACTGGCACAAAGGCACGGAATTTAGTGTGTACACGTATCTGCCTCACTTCTCCAACAGTGTCTTCCTGTGTATCTTCTTCCGCAATGGTCATGATCACTCAAGCAGTGACTGTAGGAGGTGGCTTGGTTTTGGTGGTAGTTTTGTTAGGTGTGTTTTTTTTTTTTCTTTTTTTAACTTGTTTGGGTTTTTTTCTTACTGGTATTTTCAGATGGTACCCCTACCTACAGTCACATGTGCTATGGTTAGAAGAATCACATCCTTCTACACCTTTAACTGTAAACCACTCTCCTCATCCTACCTTTTGATAAGGATTCCTTCTAAGTGCTGAACCAAGTTAAAATTTAAGCTGAATTTGAAGTATTTTAGTTGTGTTTTGGTTGGTTGGTTTTTTTTTATTTACAAAAATCTATCTTATCTGCTAAAAATTTTGGAGGACTCTAAATGCTTATCTGAAAACGTCTACTGCATTTTGATCTATTAAAGCAGTTTGTAAAAGGACGAATACCCGGATTGGGCATTGTAACATGAATCACAGATGATGATATGCAAGTTTCTAGAAGCAAGAGTGAATCTTAATTTTTGTAAAGAAAAGGTTTCAAAAACACTAATCAGGAAATAGAAACAAAAGTAAGTTGCTATAATAACTTTGTTTGCTGTAACATGAATAAGAAACTGTTTAATTTAAACTGGTTCTAATTTTAACAGACACATTTTTGTTTCTTTTCATACTGAGATTGTATTACAGGACCGTACAAGAATTTTAGTACGGTTCTCTTTTTACTAGTTGCTTTTTAAAACAAACCCAAAAATGCATGAAGGCCTGTATCTTGTGTTAGGGCAACACAGAGCAAATCTCTCAACAGATGTTTTTTTTTAAGGGATTTTTTGTAAAGGGATTTGTTTGATTTGCCTTTTAATTTTCTGTGCCCTCTGCCTTACACATGACTTCACAGCATGACTGAAAACCACCCTTAGATGACTGGATGGGTCTGTTTTTCAGACACTACAGTGTAATCGACCCCGGGGCATCCCTGTTGAGAAAACTGCTCGTTTTCAAGCAGGGATTGCGAGACAGATTGAATAAGCAGCCATTTCTGTGTGGAGAGATCTGCTGCTGCGTTGCAGCAGAAGATTTCTCCTGCTGAGCCTTCCCACTGCGTATCTAGATACTTGCTTTTATAAGCAAAGCTGACAAGTGAGACAGAAGCAGAACTGTCTGTGAGCAGGCCACTCAGGTGCTATGGTTCTGAAAGAGGCTTGAATGTTCAGCTGTAAAAAGGGTCTTCTAAAAAAGCCTGGGGCTCGAGGCTAGCTTGGATATGTGGGTTGTGATGTGTGGGTTTTGTCAAGATGATAATTTAGAGTGAAGTAAAATGGATACTTGCGTGTTCCAGCTTATTGCAGATGCCATGTAACTTAATTATGTCAAAACTGTATTATGATTCCTCCCCCTGACCTGCATCCTCCACGCAAGAATAAACATTCATACTCAATTATTTTTGCACAGTTTTCTGGCAAGGCTTAAAGAGGTGACGTTGTGCCTGCACATCATGCTCAAGCAGTAAGCGTGGAGGAAATCCATGTGGATGAGGGTAAAGGCTACAGATTCTGTGGTACATTTATTTGTTTTTATTTGTGATTTTCAAATCAAGTTTATAGAGGAAATTTTTCTTTCTTCTCCTGAGATCCTTTGTGTCTGCTAGTGATGATAATTCATCTTGTCCTGAGTTGGTTTGGAGAGATGCTGATCAGGGAAGAGGCTGACTGGTCAGATAGATGTGGCCAAAGGGGATGCAGGGACCTGCAGACAGAGGCTATCTGTGGTGGATGTTACTTTACTGTTTAGTACATACTGACTCCCATGCTCAGATTTACCTTACTGCCACTTGACTTTTTATTTTTCTCAGCTGTGGCGGTGAGTGGGAGGCTGTGTTGTACTATGCATTGCTAATGATCAGTGCCTAACTTGTCCATGAAAATCCTGTAAATCCTTTTTCCCAGATCTGTTTGTGGAAGTGTTTGGGATTTAGCACTTTTTTTACTCAATCTCTTGTCCAACCACAGTAGAGCTGGTTTTCCTTTTGTTGGATCATGGGCAGTAGAACCATGTATGCTATTCCTAAACATTCTGCTCTCGCAGAATTGAACAAATGCTTTTCCAGGCCTACGTAGGCATTGAAAATGTGTAATTCAAAGTTTCTAAGAGTTGGAGGAGGTCTGTAAAGACTTATAAGTTATATACATAAGGTTACACAAAGTTATATACATAAGGTTATGTAGATGTTCACTACTTAAGTACTTCAGCATGGCATTTAGGAGGCCCTGTATGTGCTTAACCTGGCTCTTGGAAAAAGTTTTGCAAAAAAGCTTATGATGGTGAGCATATGTGTTGCTCCTTTGGTGATGGGTCAGGTTGGTCAGTGCTGTTGTACATGCTGCCAGGGGTCATGGATCTGTAGCTACTGAAGCTGTAAAGGAGCAAGAACTTGTACTTTCTGTTTTATTCATGCTTTTGCCATATGTAACTGCAGGTAAAATGAGAAATCTCTGCCTTTTGCTGGTACTATTAAGAGAGGGGACGGATCATGCAGGTCTAAAATACAATTAAATTTCCGCTTTAAGCAAATTTACATTATTTTTGTGTATCCTTCAATGTGGTTAAGGTTTATAAAGTTTGAGTGATTTGGAAGGCCTCATATTCTGACTGAAAAATGGATGGTGTGAATATGTACTGCAGTTTGATGTATTTATTAGATATAAACTTGCTCAAGTAGCAAAGCCACCACAGGAGAAAAAAAAGAAGAAAGAAAATTAGGTCTGAGAAATCACTTTTCAGAAATTGTTTTGGTGGGCTCTAGGATATGCTTCTGGGGATATACTTCTAGCTTAGCTCAGATCAAGATAGTTATGGGTGATTTAGAAGAAAATGTTGAAGCTTTGTCAGAAATCACTGCAGATGGGCAAAAATGCGTAGAATAAAACAATTTGCACAGGTAGCATAGCTTTGATTACTTGGTAAGTTTGAGCTCATTGGGACCATTTGCATTATAGTGTTGTTTGGTGCAAATTGAATTATCTACAGCTGTGGATTGATAAGCAGAGTCTGAAATTCTGCTTTTGATACTAATTGCATTTGGCTGCCTTTGGGAGAGGTGCACAGTACTCCTTTGGGATTTCAAGTTCTTCCATGGCAGTGTGTGTCCTGTCAAAATTTCCCCAGATAAGGAGAATTATTTTGGAGGAAGTCAATAAAAGGCACTTTGCTCCTTTGGAGATGGAGACACTGTTCAGTAGCTGCTGGTAAATACGTATGCAGCTCGTGGGGAGGAAGTGCCAATGTAGGATATTTCTTGTCTTGCTGATGAGGAGTGATTTTTTGTTTTTTTTTAATAATATTTTTTTAGAAACATACCCAAACTGTAAAGTTGATACTAGTTAAAAATATATAACTCAAAGGATGCTTTTTTTCCCCTCTTGCGTTGTGGTGAAACAGTGTCTTAGTAGCATATGTCTACTTCTTTTCCATTTGTTGAAGCTCACTGGCAGGTATGTGAATACATGCATGCCTTTCCTTTTGTGTGTTTCTGGTTTTATTTGGCTTATGCAGTGATACCTGAATGTAGTGAACATCATCTTTGATGACACTCAGAAATGGGAAAAATCACTCTTAATTGTGTCTCGGTATTCTGGTGATGGTGGAATCAGACAAGAATAGTTAAAAAGAAAAGTCTTTATAACTTAAAACATCTTTTTGATAGTGCTTAATATGAAAAAAGCACTTTAATATAAAAAGAGCAGTTTAGATCTGAAAATCTCTAAAATCTCAATAGGAAATTAGGGTTAGGAGAAAAACAGTGATCTACCTAACCTTCTCCAGTTGAGCTGAAAATGCTCCTCCTGATTTCTGCTAGCTTCTCTTTCATAATTTGGAAGAGGGAAGTGATGCTCAGTGTTAGTCCGTGCTTCCACGCTGTCTTTCCTGCACCGTAGCACATCAGCTGCATTCTGTGCTGCTCAGCTTTTCATCGGCCTCTTGTTTATTTGCGAAGGATGTCACTGCCAGGCTTTCACGGTGACTAGTCCTGTTTATCCATGGAGCAGGAACAGGCTGGCAGTGTGATCTTTATCACTGCCCGGAGTGATTCTTGGGTGGAGTGGCTCCTTTTGGATATGAAGAGCTGAGGTAAATGTTTTTGAAGGATCTCTGTTAAGACAGGAAATTATCACTGGAAACCATAGGCTCATTAATCTCTTCTGGAGGCCTGCTGCAGTTACGGGATGATAAGACTTCAGGTAAAGTAGACATGCATACTTTGAAAACCCTTCAAGAATGCCTTGTTTCCACCAAGAAGGGTACTTTTGTTTTAAGAAGGCTGAATGATCATTGCATTGTACTGTTTGTAGTTTTTCAGAAGTGATTTCAAGTATGCATTTTGAGCCCAAAGCATTTAAACTATTGAAAGAATTGGGAACTTGTAAAAAATCATCTTATGGTCAAGTGCAGCAGGGAAAAGGTAGGGGTTTAATCTTCACTTTAAACTTCTGTTCCTGTATTTGTAATAGCTGTAAATGATTTGATTTGAGGGAGAGCATTCTTTTGTCCTTAAGGTCTTTTCCTTTCCTTTTCTCTTATTAATACTGGTATGTCTGTTTAGGGAACGAAACACTAAATTAAATGCTCTGTTGACTTCCCTGTGGAGATAACATGCCAGGAAAACAGATGGCCTTTTTTTTTTTTTTTTTTTTGTGTGTGTGTGTAGTAATTTTATCATTTGTTTCAGTGAGTATCATCTCTTTAGTTCACTATTATATGGCAGCTCAGATGCAAATGATACTCATCCATTAAAATATTAAGAATATTTGTATCAGGAAGCATCCCTACCAACATAGATACATGCAGCAAATCAAGTGAGATTAAAAATATGGGAAAAGATAATGGGAGACTATCTGGACTCAATTATGTGTAGAACTTCAGGGAGCTCCATGTACCTTGAGTCGTCCTTCAGTATGTAAATGACAAAACTTAGAGTTGCATGCAGTACTTACGTGTGGCTTTGAGGGGGAAATAAAAGGGTAAAAACAGTTGTAAAAGGAGAAGTTGACATAATGTATTAGAAACTTGTTTAAAATAGGTAATTTAAGTAGTTTCTGAGGGATTTCATTTTTGCTCTGTATGCATTCACAAACCTAACTATGTAGTTAACAGCAACTTAACAACACTTTCTTAACAGCAACTATTGTGCAAATTGAATGCTGTTTATATCTACATGGTTTTGCTAGCATTTAATATTTTGAAAACATAGTAGAGTAGATCTTTACTTATTTATCCCTGAGCAATCAGATAATCCAGAGCCAAATACAAGCCAAATATTTTGCTACTGAGTAATAGCTGCAGCCCAAAAAAGAGTGAGTGTTATCAATGAGCAATAGGAAAATAAATCCAGTGTATAAATGTGACTCAGTTGCATCCTGCAGATACTAAACATGATTTCCACACAATAGGGTTTTATATCTGCTTTATCTGCTGCTTCTTTTTTTAGATCCTGGTAATTAGCTGAAGAGGCTGGAATGTAGGGTACACAAACATTACACTGGCTGTTACTAAGTCTTATTCAGCTGACTGTCATCTTCATGTTACTTTACTTTTTAACAGTACTATGCAGTCTTGATGTGGCATTCAAAGATTTTTTTTTTCTCTTAGTCATCTGACCATCTTGAGGGAACTTCGGTCATTTGTCTGGAGGGGATATTGTATGATATGCTGTTCACATCAGGCACGAGAAGTTTGGGTTTGCAAATAAGATGTGTGGGAATCTGTCATGCTGGGCTGGGGGGAAGAGAGCCCAGTCCCTCGTGACTCCAGGCAGTCAATGCTATGGTACATAGGCCATTAGCTCCACGTACTGTCATATGCCATGGCTGTAGGTAACTTCCTAATGCCATCTGATAAATGTACATCCTGTAGCAGAGGTCTTGGGCTGTGTCTTCCAACAAACTATGAGAAGAGAGCTGGAGGGTTCAGGTTTTGCTATGCATTTGAGTAAGGGTTTTTTTCTCCATTCTTTTGTGTAAACCCTGGAGTTATCATTGCAGATTGTTTCAAATACAAACTTGCCAGTATCTGTACTGATGAGCATAGTTTATTAATGAGTGACAAATGCTTGATCAGACAGGCCACAGAAGCAGTGGTACAACGATGTTTTCATGTTGTAAAATACTGTCTCTGATTTGCTTTTCACAGAAGCAATGGTACAATGATGTTTTCCTGTTGTAAAATACTGTCTCTGATTTGCTTTATTCTTAGATTCAAAAGGAAAAGAAACTGCAGCAATGAAAGCTGACCTACTAAGGGCTCGCAATGTGAAGAGGTATATTAATCAGCTGACAGTGGCAAAGAAGCAATGTGAGAAGAGAATAAGGCTCCTGGGAGGCCCTGCTTATGATCAGCAGGAAGATGGCATTTCTGATGAAGGCGATGGCCCTCCAAGTCAGAAGGTATAAATCGCATTGTCTGAAGGTCATTCTAAATGTGTTAGCACGGGGTCATGTTACCTCACTGTCGTTAATCCCTCCCTTCCCCCAGGAGTCAAGTGCAAATTAATTGCTGCATGGTCTATTTACCTTGGGAAAAGATTACTGAAGTACCCGACAAGACACATTGATCACTCAGCTTGGAATATTGCTCAATGTGAAACTTCTTAAAGGATCGAGTGGCTTGTAAGCACATGTGATTTTTCAGACATACCACATGTAGGGAGTTAATAAGGACATGGTAGCAGCTTTTATGAAAGTAGCAACTTGCTTTCAAATAAAAGATTGCCAACATATGTGCAATATTTCTTTGTCCCTCATTATATTCACTTTAGGAAATGTGTGGGTTTTGAAAATATTAAATTATTCAAAAGTAAACACTTGTGGAAGGCAATTGACAAAATTCAGGGCAGTTGTTGCAGAAAAACTCTGGTAAAGCTGCTGTGACTGAATGCTGGTTTTCAATACCACTGTAGTCTGGAATTAGAAATAGCTACCATTGTGTTGGCCAGCATCTGCAAAAATAAAATTACTACTTAGCTTTGCAAATATTTAAAAATTTTAGTGACTTCTTTTGTAATCTACTCTGTTCCCTTTGGGCAAAGGGAAAAATACAAAAAAAATGTATTCAAATGTGAAAGAAGATTTTGTGTTTTTCATATAGGTAGAAGACAGCTTATCTCTTTATGTAGGGATCTTTAATTTTCACTATGTCCTTATAATAATTGTAACTTAGTAGAATGTTAGAAAAAGTAGCATGATGGAGAAATAGCTCCTACTTTTTGGATTTTGTTTTTCTTGAGTAAGGTCTGAAACAGAGTGATTCCCTACTCCCCACTTGTCCCTAAAGCATGATTTCAGATGGTGTGTCATAGATTGTGCCAAGGTAGTCCTGATCTCTTTCCTGAAGTTGGGTGTAGTGAGAGGTGCCAAGGAGAAAAAGAAAGAGGGGAGCATGTGGCAGCACTGCATGAACCAGTGATGCCACTTTTGATGCCTGCTGAGATGTTATGAACTTTTCTGGATAGATACATGGTGACATAAGATTGTTCAAGAATGGAGTCCAGTAGTGAAGATGCACTTGATAGGGGCAGGGATTGGTCAGGAGGATAATAAAATATAATATTATAACTAAAATCAAAGGAATTCCTGAAGCTGACGTTGCATGTTTTCTAAAGTAATGGGTTTTTTTAGTGGGAGTTCCTGACCTGGGGTTATATCCTGCAAATATACCAATGAGCAGCTCAATATTGAGCTAATGGTACTATTAATAGCAAGAATGACTTCTTGCACAGGCATTTGTTGTGTGGATGGTAAAAACAGTGGGATCTGAGGCAGTTATTTCTTCTAAGCTTTTGATGTTTCTGTGATGAAGCCCTAGAACCCCTCTGCAGTCATGTCAGCATAGAAAATAGGAAAACTGCTTCTCTCTTCTGTTGTCCCCAGTTCTCCATTGCCAGCAAAGAGGCTGAGAGAGGCTGATTGAGGAGGTCATACTGTCCCCTTCTGAGCACAGAAAAATGCCTAGGGCTTAGCTGAGGAAGCAGTCTTTTTTCACTGTTGCATCTTCCCATCCTTTTCTAGCACTGTGGTAGCTGCAGTTTGGGTTCTTACTTCAAGGCAGCCAGTGTTACTTTGGATTGTTGGCCCCTCCTATTTGGGCAGTATTGACTGAACACTCAGGCTCTTTTCTAAGCAAAAGGGAAAAGCATTGTGTGGGATTTAGTAGATAAGATATATTGGTATGTTGCAGCTGGTGACTCCTTAGAGTATGATTGTGCCAGCTTTTCTTTTAAAGTAGCATCTAAATTGCAGAATTGCTAGCTTTTGTAGAAGATACTGTAAGTTTGTCTTTCTTTCTTCAACTTGCATGGAAGAGGTCAGAAATGGGCATTTACTGATGGTGTTTTGAATTAATATTTTATGTAAGTATAGTGCAGAAGCTTGAATACATTATTAACTTTGGGGAATTTTTGGTACTAGTCGAACAAAGAGTTGACTAGTGAACTAAACTTGTATTTTGATTTCACTTATGCATCCTATAGAAAGCTTTTTCTTGACTGCAATAGCAGGGGAGCAGTGGCATTGCTGGTAAAAAGTCTTTAATGCATGTTCTAATTATGGGTTTATATGTGGAGATGGATTATTTGGAGCTGTCACTGTTCTGTTTGATTATGCAGTCTTGCGTTTTTTTATTCATTTGATTCTGTACATGTTTCACTCACCTAATTTTCCTGAATCCAGGTTCTCTGGGGAAATCCTAAATATGTGATTTATAATCAAATGCTTATAAGCAAACAGACAAACCAACCACAGCAACGCTCTGAATCTGAATTCTGTCATTGTCTCTGATCTTGATTTAAGCTCTGCCCATGATGTTAGATTTGTTTTCAGAGAAAATGCAGTTTGAATTAGTGTAATATGTAAAGCATCTCTTAAGAGTGCAGTTTTAGTCCTTCTTCTTAGAAACTGTGCCTGCAGAGTACTGCAGTACTATGTTGAATTCTTGTAGTCTGTGTTTATTCAGTGAAATTTTTTTCCTCTGTTGTGCTGAGCATAACAGCCACACCACCTTGTCTGTGAGATTTGATGTATGGAGTCACAGCATCTTCTTAGCGGAGCTGTTTTGTAAATTCTGGGTTCTAAGAGGAGGTCTGAGCATCTGACCCTTAACTAGCTGTGAAATTGCAAGGAAATCATCTGAGTGCATTTTGAGGTGGAACCAGCTCATGTTCATAATCCAGCTGATGAGGTCTAAGATGAAACTCCTGCAGAAGACCTTCCTTCCACTGCTTCTGTGGAGAGATGTTGATTTAATTGGTGACTTACCAGATTTTCACTGCGATTTCTGAGCTTCAGTTGTAAAATCATGTTATGTCAGGATACATCATGGTACAGAATTTGGGAATATTAAGAAAACAAGCTTCAATTGTTGTCATCCTATTGCCTGGTAATAGGTTTTCTTATGACAGAGGTATGTTTGTGAACATATGAGTCTCAAGGCAGGGATTTTTACAGTAGTATACGTGCAGTAAAATAGTCAGGTACCTTATGTGGTTAGTATACATCCTGATGCTTAAATAACCATTGCATTTAGTTCAGCTACTGCTGTAAGTAAAAGAGACAGTCTTCTGATGACTTGCCTCTTTTTAAAACATAACAAGATGAATACAGGCTTAAATTTTAGTCAATATAAAGACAAAGCATTAGTTAAGGGTTTTTTAAAATGCAACTTGGAAAAAGATATTTATCAGTTTTGGTTTTTACATTCCACTTATTCCTGGCTTCTACAAGTTAAAAAAAAAAAAGGAAAATATCCAAAGCAGCAAACAGAAGTCCCGCAGTCTGACTGTATGCTGTTATCCCAGCAGAAAGCTTCCTCTAGTGACCCAAATGCTGTTCATCCCAAACATCTGCAGTGCTTTATTTGGGTTTTTCATTATAGGTCAATGTGGTTGTAGTGCATGGGAATCTGGTGTGTTGCAAAGAAATATAGTACAGTGCATCTAATCTGTGCCTGGTGCCTGTCCAGACTTAAATTAACTAGTTGTTCTACGCTCCTGTCTAGAGAGAGTTTGTGACTGTCTTTAAGGATTTAACAAGACCAAGTCTCTTCTGTGTGCACATGCTAGGGATGCTGGTTAAAGCACCCCACTCAGGGAAAAAAAAAATAGAAAAACCTAACTCTTTCCTAGTCTTAGGCAGAGCCTTTGACCAGCTGTGATATGTTAGATTCCTGTTGAAGCAGGGAATTGATGTGGCAACAGCAAAACGTCTGGTTTTCCCAAACCCGGAAGCTGCTCTCGAGTTAACAGGATTTGAAGGGTTGCTGTGGAGGCTGATAATTCTAAGATTATATCTGCTAACTGGATATTAGATTTGAGGGTGTACACATGCCCTAATGCCTGCATATGTGCCAACATAGTTTGGAGTTTTCTGCTGTAATCCGTGGTGATACTGAATCATAAAGTGATCTTTTGCTGAGGATTACAAATGACTGCAGAACTTCTTCGTTAAGCTGTAAAAGGAAGGAAACTCCACAGAATGGTTGGGTGCCAAAAAGGACTCTGGTGGTTTCACCCCAGGCAGCAGCCAAGCCCCACACAGCCACTTGCTCACTCCCCCACCAGCAGGATCAGGGAGAGAATCAGAAGGGTAAAAGCCAGAAAACTCATGGGCTGAGATAAAGACTGTTTAAAAGGGAAAGCAAAAGCCACACACACAAGCAAGACAAAACAAGAAATTAATTCCATGCTTCCCATAGGCAGGCAGGTGTTCAGCCATCTCTAGGAAAGCAGTGCCCCATCACACATAACAGTAACTTGGGAAGACAAATGCCATCGTGTCCCCCCGCCCTCCTCCTCCGTCCCCCCTCCTCCTTCTTCCCCCCAGTTTGCACACTGAGCATGATCCCATATGGTCTGGAATATCCCTTTGGTCAGTTGGGGTCACCTGTCCTGGCTGTGTCTCCTCCCAGCCTCACACACACCCCCCAGTCTCCTCACCAGTGTGGCAGTACAAAAAGCAGAAAAGGCCTTGGCTCTGTGTAAGCCCTGCCCAGCAATAACAAAAACATCTCTGTGTCATCAACCCTGTGTTCAGCACAAATCTAAAACATAGCCCCTGCCAGCCTCTGAAGAATGTTAACTCTACCCCAGCCAAAACCAGCACATGCATTTTATGATTTTCACCTCAAAACTAATACCCTCTCGTCTCTATCATGGTTGGCATTGAAGCTGTAGCATAATGTTTTTAGTACAGCACTTGGAACATATTTAATAATTCCAGGATAATCCAGACTTAAAGAAAAATCAAGAAAACATTTTAGAGGTCTCATTATTGCAAGAGAATAAGCTTTTCTGCCCATTAATTTATCTTTTTAAGTGTTTTAGTTTGCAAGGTATCTGAGGAGATTTGTGTAACACTGTTGCTAGGCACCACTGCTTTGATTACCATGGGGCACTGGTGCAATGGGCCCTTTGTTAGGTGGGAGAGATGGTTGCACTTGCCTTGCTCTCTGCAGCAGCACATACCCCCAGTTACTTTTGACAGGGGGTTGTTTGTTAGTTACCCTCCTTGCTGGCAGCCAGAGTGGGTATACCTTGGATAATACCAGGCATAGAGACCAAGGTGACCTCTCACTCAAGAAGTGGCAGCACATGCTCCATGCTGTGATTTACTAACTGCTATTATTGACAGAGCTGACAGTCCCTGAGATGAGGAAGGCATCTGTTCGAGGGGCTGGAAGAACCTCTTACACTTGTATTTTATATCATTGTCCTTGGTAAAATGACTGAATAGAAAATACGATGATGCACAGCAATGAGGCTAAACCACATGTTGTTCTCTTGAACAGCCTGAACACCATTTCTTTATTAAGCCTAGCTTGAACAAGGTACTCTCTGCTGTTCAGTGAGTTTTATAGAGTGAGCTCTCAAAGGCAGATGTTTATATATGCAAATAGTTTTAAAGGTAAGGGCAAAGTTATGTCCAGAAGATACTGGTATGGTAAAGGATAAAGAGAAGAATGGCACATGATTGTCACAGGGGAACTTTGAAGATGTAAATAAACATTTCATATGCAAACGTAATTTACTTAAACACTGCCCAAGATTTGGGGGAGCTGTTTCAGACAAGACATAGATGACTGCTGTTGTTAAAGAACCATGTTTAGCTTGGTTCATTAAGGCATTGATTTGGTGCCAGTAATTGTGTATATGCCCATGTAGGTGGTTTCCTCACGTGTAGCTTGAGACCAGGAAACCTTTTCCTGCATATAACTTGTTTGTAGAGTTTCACAGGTACTAGGTTTAGGAAAACAAGCAGTCTTCCCAGAGAGGGAGGTATTCTGATGCTGACTAGAATTGCATTATTATTATTAGGTGTTAGTATTATAGGTAGAAAACCCTTATTACAGAAATTATTAGTGCCTCAATCTCAGAGTTCACATCTTGCTCCATACCAAATAAACTTTGCTAAAAAATGCAAAGTCGTAGGAAGACTTATTGGCCCCAGTGCTTAAGGACCTTCTTTTCTTTACAAAGAAAAAGGTGTGAGTTGACTGGTGCCTGTGAGAAACAAAGCAAGCGGTTAAGACTACTCTGGGTGGTGTATTTGGATTCCTGGTGATATAAGTAATGGAACTAAATAAGCAACATGAAAACTGGTGCAGCTGCAAGACTGAAGGGTTGGAGAGAAAAGGTTGCTTGGTTTTGATGAGGTATTTGGAATATTGGTCCCAATTTTTCAGAGGAAGACAAGGTTATTCCTTTTGTTCAATATGGGAAGTTCTGATCATTTTGTCAGGGAGGTGTTCTGTTTTCAGGTGTTTATCTCATAGAAAAGGCCTGGATTCACAAAAATAGAAGAGGATAAGGCGATAATGGCTTCTTAATGCAACTTCTTAATGGCTGCAGCCTCTGCGTGGGTATGGAAAGTTTAATTTCCTTTTCTGCCTGATGTACACCCACCTCACTCTTCTCAGGAAAAGTCCTGAGCATTATATCACAGAACGTACTTATTCCTGGCTGCATTTCTGATAGATGTTTTTCAATAACAGTAGGAACTGGCCACCAAATGCCTTAGCTGCCAAGGTATTACATCTTTCTCTGTGTCCCTGGGAATAATTGAGATACATCTCAAAGCTCTGTGGGCTGTGGTGTGGAAACTGCTGATGTTTGAAACAAGTAAAGAACAGATCAGTTAGCTTTCAGCTGGGCTCCTCTGCTTTGCAGGAACATTGGAAATTAAATTTTTGATAATAGTATTTCATGAGTGACTAGAAATGCCATCTTAGTCCTTTGAAATGTATCCCGATCAGAAAGATGTGGAGGTATTTACTATCTGATAGGAGCATAGGTGAATTTATCTTCTAAGTACTTAAAAGTCTTATTTTTTTTTTAATGAAGCAAAACTATTACTGTAGGAGGTCTGTGTAGTTGAATCTAGGACACGTTTGTGGGCTGCATAGTGAAAAGATTTTTCCTATAAGGGATGGAAAGGAGCTAGAGTTAGGCTTTTTCCCAGTTTTTATTCTTAGTTTTCCCTTCTTCAGATTCTTCAGTTTGAAGAAATTTTGGCCAACCCTTCATACCGAGAGCACTTCCGGATCTACATGGAAAGGATGGACAAGACGGCTTTGATCGGCTTTTGGGAGTCTGTGGAGAATCTGAAGACCGCTAACAAGGTGGAAGAAATTGCAAACATATATGGCTTTGTACATTGATGACCCTCTGTTCGTTGTGATCTTGATGTTAGGAAATGTCTTTATGTTTTTAAAATATCAATAGCATAGGATGGGTGGTAAGCAATTTGAGTTTAACTGCTTCATGTCAATATTTGAGGATAATATTGCAATTAAAATGTGTGGGCTGCTGTGATGATGATTTATTGTTGGTTGTGTAACAGCATCTGTTAAAAGGAATACTTGATACGCAAAAGTAGTAGAATTATTTCCCCCTCCATAGAGAAAAAACATGCAGTAATACATTGGCTTTACTTGTATCAGTTCACATGAAAGCCAGAAGCACATTCCAACTGGATAGTCTGTTCATAAGCTTCTCATCTTGCCAGTTACAGGTAGCCCATTCAATCCAAAACAGTGAAAGTGTGTGTATTTATGTTCTTAACATCTTTTTGGAAGAGAGGTGTTGCTTTAAAAGACCTCTCCCTAATCTGTAGCAGCTCAGTTTCTCCAGGAATGTCACGCTACTGATAGAGGGAAGAAACAATGCTCTGTTGTAATTTTGGCCACAATAATGTAGGGATTAGAACCCTGAAACAAAGATAGGGAATATCATGTAAAGCTGCAACAGGTATCCTGAAGCAATGGTAAAGAGCAAGAATTTGTAGAGGACATATTTGCTGTTCATGAGCAGTGTGGTGGATTTTTGGGGGAAACAATTAAACCTTCAAGATTCACGCTAGCATGAAATACAAATTTCATTATTGATATCAGTTAACTTTCTGTTCACTGTAATTTTACTGCTCTCTTATGTATAAAGATTCTAGTCAATTGGAAAACACAAAACATCCTGTAAATAGAGAGGCAAACCATAGAGTGTGAGTAGTGAATCATTAATACAGTCTGAAGAAATGACTAACAACCAACTCGAGCAAGAGACTGTTGATAAAAAAGGTTTGTCAGGCACTGTGAAGGGAGCTCTGTAATCAGTTTTGATTTGCAAACTGCTCATGATTGGAAAAGGTACTATAAATCATTTTATGACCTCTCAGCTATGATTTCTCTCTTCCATTCAAAACAATATGTATATACATATGGCTATGGATATATCTGCCACTACAGGGGCAGCTTACCGAAAGGTAGTGTCCTGCAGTCATGTGGCTGTGATATTGTCAGATGAGGCAGGTAAGAACATTGTGCCATACTAAGGGAGTGGATAAACCCTTTTTAATTCTGTTCAGTTTAGGGAGATGGTAATTTAGGGAGCTGATTGTGGGCTGTGCTGCATTGCTTTTTCTCTTTCCTGTTCATTAATGCAAAGTTCAATCCTGTGCACTTTACTGTGCTCAGTAAAAATACCCAGCCTCCTGTACTGGTAAATGTCTCTTCATTTGTGCTTTTTTCCTCTTCTTGTTTCTTTTTTTTTTTTTTTCCCTTTTCCCCTGCAAATTAATTATAATCATGTATAAAGTGAGCTGATTCTATTCAGCAGAAGACAGGAGAGCTGATACAGCCGAGCTTTACAATCTGAATTTAAAATGGTGACCACACTGTTGCTGTAGCACTTTTCTTCCTTTTAATGTCAGCTTTTGGAACATAGATTTAAAAGAGTGGGTGTGGAAGCTCTGGCAATTTTAGAGCACAGCTGTTTCTTCACTTGACAAATATCAATACTTAACTTGTAAAATTGATTGCTTAGCAGAGGTGCACAGGCAGGCAGCATGCTCCATCTCAGTAAGAGGTTTACAGATGTGTTCTCATACATTTGGCTAGGAAATTAGCTTGATTATCCTTCAAATTATGCACCTGGGTCCTGACTCATCTTTATATTTTCAATATTTTTTCATTTTTCTTTTCTCCCTCCCTCTCCCTTTCTTCCTAGGCTGAAATACCTCAATTGGTGAGTGAAATTTATCAGAATTTTTTTGTGGAAAGCAGAGAAATACCTGTGGAAAAATCCCTTTATAAGGAAATACAGCAAAGTCTTGTGGGAAATAAAGGCATTGAAGTATTCTACAGAATTCAGGCAGATGTTTATGAAACTCTGAAGGACAGATACTACCCCTCATTCATTGTCAGTGATTTATATGAGAGATCAGTCAAGAAGGAGGAAGAAAGAAGTTCTGCTCAGCTGACTCCTGAGGACAAAGATGAAGTGGTGAGTCACAGACTTTCTTTCACTTTCAGACTTTCACTTTTCTTTCACTGTTATTTAAAGTGATCTTAGAGACTGTCCTGAGAGAAGCATGTAGTAGCATCTTCTGTCCTTCAGCTTTGGACTACTCTTCTTTTTTCTCTCATTTATTTATAAATATCATCACTCTTGTAGTTTCATCTGGTAAAACTTGTATGTTTACATGCTCTTTGAAATAAAATGGTACAAAACTACAGACTACTTAAATTTTAAATCAGTTAAAGTAGATACTTCAGATTCCTAAGCCTTCTGTATTTCACAACTTTCATTATGCTCCTTAGAAACAGAGAATGCAAAACATACTTTATACAAACTCAGCTGCTCTGCTTTTGAGTGAAAAAATTCTCACTGAAACATCAGTAGGATTTGTCCAGACATTGTCCCTATCTCCCATGCATTCCCTAGGTACTAAATAGGTATTAAAAGTTGCACAAAAGAGGAGAAAAAGGAAGGTAAAATATAATCTTAATGTTTTTAATTAATTAATTGAATAAATTAATAGACCATGTTGGAAGATAAATCTAGCCCAGGAGCTCTGAATACTAAAACATAGCATTCAAAATGTCATAAGCAATAAGCCAATGGCAACTCTTCTTGGGGCAGGTTTTTTCCTTGGGTTGTCTCAATCAGTCATGTCAGGGGAACTTGTGTTGGGTTTATACAAGAACATTTTGACAAGAGCACTTCTCAGACTATTGTGTGCCTCTTTCAGTCAGTCTGCTGCTTCAGATCAGCATGGATGTTTTCATTTTACATGTGAACTTGCTCAGAACTCAATGGAATGTAGCAGTTTGTCTAAAACTGGATCTAAATAAACAAATATGCAGAATCTAGAAGTGCTGATCTACATTCTGCTATTTAGAAACAATTTTTCCAGAACCTAAGGCTTTTGTTTTTACTGCTTAAATGTCTTTAATTTCTGTAGGTGAGTTGTTCTAGTCTTTGTAAGCTGTGTATTAGCAAATCTGCGGAGATGAACAGTTATAAGTAAATTACTTGCAATATGTGCTTTTAGAGCTTGCTGCATCTTTTCAGTGTTTGTTTTTCCCTGTATTCTTTTCCTTGATAAAATATTCAAGATGTGTTTTCTAGTTTTCTCCCTGCTGACTCAGCTCTGTGTTGACGGTGGTAGGTACTTCAAAGACTCTGTGTCCTTGTGCTTGTGATCACTGAGACTTTGCACAATGGCTCTTAACAGTTTTGTCCAGAACTTCCTAAAGCATTAAACGTTGTGCTAATTTCTTCATATGCTTTATTCAGAGTCTAACAGATAATGATTTCTCTAAGAAAACTGACACAACACTTTAGGCCTAGCTGTACACTGTCTGATAACATCCACTGTAGCTGCCAAAAAATTGGATTTTTGGCATCAGCATCATCTGTCCTTCCTCTGAGTCCTTGGATATGTATTTGCCAGATATGAAGCCTGTGTCAGCCATGAAACCTTAAAGACTAATATATTGCCAAGTCTGCTTATAACATGCGAGGTAGTTTGGTTTTTTTCCATTTTTAACAACAAATTAAGTATGAAATTGTATATACTGCTAGAGTATGTATTGAATAGAGCAGATCTAATGGTGCTGTGTCATGCTTCAGGGTCTTTGAGGTGAAAACAAATTATAAGAAATTCTTTCTGAAGCTTCCCATGTTCTTCGAATGTTGGTGAAAATGCAGTAGTGGCTAATATGTTTGTGGGGTTTTGTCCTCCTCATTATAGGAAATGACAGCTTAGAAATTGGATGTTTCTGGAGGGATACATATTGTTAGCAAATATGGATTGGTTTTGGTTTAGTTTGGATTTTGAGTCTATGTCCTCACTTCCTGGGGCACTGTGGGCATCACCTGTGTTAATTCTCTATAAATTTCACTGCTATAGGTGAAAAGATAAAAAACCATCTCGTGCACTTATGGAGGTGAGGACAAAAGGATGAGTCCTGATTAAACATGAGAAAATCAAGTCACAAGATAGGAATCCAGAAAGGGCCAGACTGCTGATTCTTCTGCAAGTGGAAAAAGCTCTTTCTTCTTCCCAGTTACCACCTTCTGTTTCCGGGACAAACCTTCACGTATTTCTACTTGGACAAACATCACAAGTAGAAATACAGAAGCAACATGCTTGCATCCAGCTCTTTGAGGAGAGGGTCTGGTGATTGCATTGGTGCTGCATGTGTCAGATCACTAAAATAAGACCGACGTCTGTGTCCTACGTCACTCTCAGAAATGGAAGCCATTATCAGTTTACCAGTCAGAGGAAGACAGCGCAATCCCTTATGATCTCAGCTTTGAGTGAATTGCTTGTTTATTTGATAAATTTGATATTTTGGGTACAGGTTACTTGATCTTGTAATTCTAGCGTTTTTGTGATAAACCTGGTGATTCAGCAGTGGTTTTTGCTTTGTGTCTGAAAAGTTAATGATAGAGAAACCGTGTAGCCTACCTCTGGGAGCACAGCCTCACTGATTTGTAATTAATTGCAATTCTTTGATTGCTAGCACTAAACTTCATAAGAAAAGTCTTTTAATTCTTCTGTATTGAAAATAGCATTTTTGATTCCTTCTTTACCCCCATACTTCCCAACAAGTGTAAGGTTTGGGGTTTTTTATGATTCTTTACATTAGCATTTTAAATAACACCCAATATTGTTAACTTATTATTTGTATTATTGTAGTGCCAGGAGAAGACAACATTCTGAGCCAAGGTCTGTATGCATGCTTGGAGGCAGGTTTCTGACCCTAGGAGTTTTCAGTCCATGCAGAATAGACAGAAGAAAGGACAGGGCATAGAGCTAATGGATTTTTATTCAGCCACATAGAAGGCAAATGCAGAGCTGGAAAAGGGCATGAATTTCTTAGCCTAGAACTCCTGACTTCTGCATTATGTATATGAGGATCATGCTAAGGAGATTAATTATTGTTGCTACTGTTATCTCTTCTCAGACTTTTTTTAATAAGACATAAGATACTATGGAATTTACAATAGGATTGTCTCCTCTAAAACTCACAGAATTTGCAAGAGTATGAGAGTTCCTTCTGTTAGCTTTTTGTTCATTATATAAGGATAGAGTTTACTTAGTTGCAATGTCATTAAATAACATGGAACTCCTGTTCATGAGAATAGACTCAGCTTCCCACAGATAAATTTAGATCTACTCAGTCACAAACAGACCTCAAAGATCTCTGAACATGGCAACAGTAAAAGCTGAGTGCTGTTTGCTAGATCTCAAGGTCTTCCTGTCTATTTGGGGAAGTACAGTAAGAAAGGGGTGGCTGAGGTATATGTCAGAAGATGTTAAAGAGAATGTCACTGAAAGGTGTGAAGTTTTCTATTTTCTTGCGTGCCTGTAGTACACAAGATGGAAAAAGCTATTGGTTTGCCTGAATGAATATATGAAAATGATTTATGAATTTAGGATAAGGCATATGTGCTTTTAACACATTTTTATTAACACTTCTAAAAACAGCAGTAAAATCTGTGTAGAAAGCTAAAGGACTTGGTTTAGATTGTTCTGCAGGATGACAAATCTGTTTTGTGAAGGTTTGTGGGAGGCAGGACTGTTTGTTAGAAATGTGGGGGTTTTTTGGTTTTGTTCCCCACTGCCCCATCCTCATTATCTTTCTGTTCTGTGCTAAGTATTTGCTTTTCCATCTGGCTCTGAATATTGATTATGACTACTAAGCTGTTTTTGCTTTTAAAACAAACTTTAATTCTACCTTTCATTTACACTAAAGCCTTAGCTTGAAGGTCATTTTACACAGTTGGCATGAGTTGCCAAAAAACTGTAGTAGAAATGGTGATGAGGCTTTGTCTGTTGGGGTTTTTGGTTTTGGTTTGGTTTTTTACAACAGAGTGATGTTTCATGTCAGATCTGATGGTTGGAATATCTGCTATACCTATATACCTAAATATATATAAACCTATATTTAATCTATATCAAAAAGTGTTCTTGTATATAAAAAGCTTATGGAGCAAACAGTAACTCCTGCCCCATCCCTGGCAGTGTTCAGGGCAGGCTGGATGGGGCTCTGGAAAGTGTCCATGCCCATGGCAGTGAGACTGGAACTATGTGATCTTTAAGGTCCCTTCTAGCCCAAACCATTCTATCATTCTATGAATAACTGTCTCTTTTTTCATATTAATGTTGCAATTACCCCAATCCTCTATTCCTAGAGCCAAGGTTGTGAAGAAGCTACTGAAGAATGCAGCACAAGAATTAATGAACAGGCCAGTTATGCTGTAAATAAACTTCGTCAGCTAAATGACAAGCTCGAGTACAAGAAACAGGCTCTAAATTCCATTTGTAATTCACCAAAACCCGACAAAAAGGTACGTACCTTTAGTGTCTTCAGTTCTTTTGTTTGATTTTCCTTTTTTTTGACTGTGTGTATGTTTGTGTAATATCCAGTTGTCACATTCTGGACGGGGTCAGATGGTTATTTCAGTCAACTTGTTAAATAGAAGGTGAAATCAGAGCTTAGTTTTAATTGGTTTTTTTCCCCCATATTTTAAAGTTATTGTAACTAAAATTGCGAATGTGATTTATATTGCTTTGTTGGCCATGGAATAACGACCACTCCCCCGTGGTCTTGCTGCTTTGTCGGTGGCAAGGGGTGTTTCTCCCTTGCCTCTCTGCCCCGCCGTGCCCGTGGAACTCCTCGGGCATCCCGTGCCCGGTTCCGCTCCTGCCGCGCTGCCCGGAGGGATGCTCTGGTCAGCTCCTGTGCCCTCTGCTGGCCCTCAGGGGCCAGCACAACTCTCTCGTCTGCAGCGGCGGCTCTGGCGGACTTCCTCGAGCTAAGGGATAAAAAACCCCAAACCTGAGTGATGATTCGGAGTGATTTCTAACGTAGCTAAATTCCTAGAAATGAAATCTATTCCCAGGTCCTTCAGTCACATGATGTGTACCTGAAAATGATAAAGATGTCTTCAGTAAGGTGTATCTCATTAATGGCAATTTCAAGTTCTCATAAAACATACCGTGGGTAATATATAATCCTATCTCAAGTGTTTTTTATGCTGGTAGTGTGATAGTAGGGTGTACTTCTAACTTGTTTTTTATTTTAATGTGATGGTTGGCCTTTAAGATTGCTGTGTACTCTAGAAGTTTATGAGGCATCATCGATTCCCTCACTTGTGATTTTTTTTTTGTCCACATGAATTTTTCTCCCCCTGCTTTTGTACCTTTCCTTCTTTCTGAACAGTGTCCCTAAAGACACAATGCTTGTGTACTGCACCAGCTTTTTCCTACCAATTATAATGAACAAACTTTTCTCTGCAGATTGTTTCTAAGCTGAAGGATGAAATCACTCTGATGGAGAGAGAGCACAGTGACCTTCAGTTGCACATTGCAAGAACAGACTGGTGGTGTGAGAATCTTGGCATGTGGAAAGCCTTCATTGTCTCAGGAGAGGTATGGGATTTTTTTCTGGCTTTTTATCTTCTGGGTCTATTCAAACTTGCATGAAAAGCAGAAGAAAAATGTGTAGATACTTTCCTTATACCTGTTTATACTTAATATTTACTTGTAGGGGAAAGAACCCTAACCTCTTCTGAACTCCTCTTCTGTTTCCCCAGTGGCTACTATGATGCATACACAGTTTCCATTCCTCAGACACTGCTGTAATGGAGTTATAAAAATTACCTGCATGTACATAAACAAGTTTTGGCACTGGGTCATTTGCTATCTTAGGGGCACTGTTTTTCATGAGAACAGTCTCTTCCTATATTACCATGCTGTTGCACTTGGGTGCTGTTGTGTCTCTGCTATGTCTCAAAGATGCAGTATTTACACTTTTTGTGGTTTGGTTATTGTATTTAATGGTTGTACAGTTTCAAGGGACTTGAATGCCCAGAAAGAAAGTGCTTTATATCTGTAAGCTGAAGAAGTTGTTACTTTTTTTGTCTGGTTCTGCTGTTCCATTTGGACATAGGCAGAGAACTGTAGAATGCATGTAAAAAAATTGGGATGAAAACAAGAAAACATCTTCTGGCTCTCTATTAACACTTATAAAGGGAACTCAGTGAATACTTGTTAGGTAGTAAGTGCAGGCTGACATACATAAGAAATCTTCTTGACAGTATCACTACAGAGAGCTAAAGATTAATTGGGCCTCTACTGGCTTGCCTTTGTATGCCATTAAGAAAATGTTCCTGAAATGAGTATAAATAGTTTTCTTGAGGTAACTTAGGAGGAAAAAAGTATATGCTGTGGAGTTTATTTGGTTGTGTCTTAAGCTCTTGCAAGCCAGTGATAGTTCTGTCAACAGTTAAAGTCATTGTAAAAGAAGAAATGAATCCAACAGGTCAAAAAACGTAAGGTGCCATTTTTAAACCAAATTCTCCATGTGGAAACATCTGGGTTTGGTTTTGTTTTAATGCTGTTTGCAGGTGACATTGTTGAGAACTGGAAAGTTCTTGTCTTCTAAGAGTTATTTGTGGCTTTTGAAACCTGGTTTTAAAATCTGGTAAATGCTGTGTGCAGAAAAAGTGCAGAATGGCAGCTTTCTGCACATATGTAACCAAATGCAACTGCTCAGCATCTCTGTCATTACCAGAGGAGAAGGTGGTTTGGCTAAAGTAGAGGGAGGTTGGAAGAGGCTTTTAATTACTCACTGCCTTAGCTATAACTTGTAAGTAGTACTCAATTGTAATTAAATGTAGGCCTGCATTAATTGTGTTGTTTGCAGCTCTATGCTTCAAAGGGTAGGCTAGAGAAAGCATGGGTGTTGTAGTTACCTATGTTAATTAATTGCTTGGGAATATTCTAGCTGCAGTTGATGATTTCAGGGGGCATGAGTAGGTGACATAGTCTTTCTGTCTGCAAAATCTGGTGTTGCCAATCCCAGAATCCCAAAATCTGTGATTTTGGAGACAGAAAAACTTGGCCCTATTGTTTTGCAGAAAAGCTTAGTAAAAATAAATTTTGCTATAGATCTTGAGCTGAAAGTGTAATGGCCAGTCATTGACCTTTTAAACTGATCTACTACATCAGTTAACAGAGAGTGCATAAAAAATAGTTACTTAAGTCTTGAAAAAAACCATGTCCAGGCTCTTGTTTGTAATCTCTTACCTTGAATCTTTCAATCTTTATAGTTTTGAGTCATTTAAATATATTAGGTCTATGTGTGTGAACTATATATATTTTTAAAAATCAGTGTAAATGGTATAATCTCCAGGTGTCTTTTGGTAGCTGATATTTCTGATGAAACTTACTTTGAAGACTCAGTGTTTTGGCTGACTGGTAGGGGTTGAAAAATACAGTAGGAACATGCAGAATGAGGGGGCCTATGATAACTTGTGTAATTCTGTGACTCTCTTCCCCATTACAGCTGTATAACTTAGAGCTAAATAACCTAATTTGCTCTGCTTGCTTTAATGGTTTTGGCCTTGTAAAATGTAATATTGTAGCAGACATTCTCTTTCCCTTGTGCAGAGAGACTGTTTCAGAGCATAACATCTTTTTAAAAATGGATTGTTTTTGTAAGAAATTGAGTTTGTAGATCTGAATACAGTGAAAAAAATTGCATGTTTCTTGTTGTTACCACACTACACACCTGGGCAAGAGGTGGCTGAAAAGCTGCCCAGTGGACAAGGACTTGGGGGTGCTGGTTGATGAGTTGTCTGAGCATGGGCCAGGAGTGTGCCCAGGTGGCCAAGGAGGCCGATGGCATCCTGGCCTGTATCAGAAGTAGTGTGGCCAGCAGAAACAGGGAAGTGATTTTCCCCCTGTACTCAGCACTGTACAGGCAGCACCTGAAATCAGGGCTAGGAAAGGGTTAGGAAGGTTGGGAAAAAGCTGGATGATTTTCCGGGTAGGAGCATCAGAAGTGCAGTGCAGTCTCATCGTGGGGCATGCAAGGTTTGGTGTTCA
Source organism: Dicrurus megarhynchus (assembly GCA_013399195.1). Taxonomy (NCBI): domain Eukaryota; kingdom Metazoa; phylum Chordata; class Aves; order Passeriformes; family Dicruridae; genus Dicrurus; species Dicrurus megarhynchus. The sequence goes on from VXAD01003979.1 coordinate 904,098, forward strand.
GCAGGAACTCTGGGCTTTGGCTGTGACCCTTGGAGCACCTTTTGGCTGGAAGCAGTAGGTATGCTGGTGGCTTGTCAGATGTGCAGCTCATCCTGAGTGGGCTGCAGGTCTGTCAAGGGTAAATGCAACCCTTGAATACATTAGGAGGGGAGTTTCCACTCAAGATGAGAAAGTGGTAAAGTTGCTTTGCAGGTGCTCGGCTGTGTCCCTTGAGAAGGGTGAATTTGAGGATCTTCTCCCATGAGAAGTGGTTCTGAAAGCACTTTTGTTTGCTTAACTTGGCAAAAGGGAGAATCAGAGGAATAGGGCTCTCTAGTTTGAATTCATTCATGATAGCAGTTGTATGAGACGGTGCCTGTTAACAGCAGAGGACCCGATGTCCTGGTTTAGAAGACCTCCTAACATTCCTTTTTTTCTGTTTTCCAGTTGACTCATTAATTTGGAAAAACAAATTCACAAGTACATAAGTTGATAAAAAATTTTGCATTCTTAAGAAGATCCTGAACACTTTCAGTATTTATATGAGGGTATTTGAGGGCACTTGAAAAAAAGCTGTAATGTATCTGCATCTAGCAATTGGAATTTAGATGATTTTGCACATAGACCTTAACTTGAAGCAGGAGTACTAAATCCTCCCACTTTGAGAATGTGCTTTTAGAGGGATGACTCTCTCCTGACAATTACAGTTCAGATGACCCTACACGTGCAAATCCCTGCCCTAGGAACAAATTTGGCACGGAGAATCATAGGCATGACTCAAATCAGCAATTTCAGCATTGATCTCCCAGTATTCAAAAATGACAGCCAGGAGGTGTTTGTGAGTCACCTACAAGCACAGATCCAATCTAGCTCGGGCTAGACAGGGCAGGGACTGTCCCAGACGATCCCAGTTCTTCTGTGCCATGTCTCTCTGACCTGCATCTTGGAGGCTGTTCAAGCATCTGTTTCTGCAGTAGTCTGGCAGCAGATAGGCACTTCTTCAAATAGCTGTGCTGAGAACCAGGCACATTTTCAGGCATTGAGGCTGGTGCTTTGTATTCTGTCTGAGTGCTGCAGCTTTTTGACAGAGATATGTGAAATCTGGGCCTCAGACTCGGCTTCCCAGTGGTTCATGTGCAGCTTTATGAGGAATGCATCACAGGGAATATTATCAATGTACAGCTCTGAATAGCTTAAAAATATGAAGGTACATTTCAGCCTCATGGCTTTTACAATGGCGATGTAGTTGCTTGTCAAGTTATTCATCAATAGCATTGTGTTGTCAGATCTCTACAGGCTTCTCAGAAAAGGTGTCATAATTATATGAATTTTAAAGTTTATTCTTACTCCAATTAGATTAGTTAAATATTCTTAAAAAAAGCTTTAAAGTTACAACTTTGCTCAAGAAGACTGGGAGTGGTATTTTATAGTTACCTTTTTGTTATTTGCATGTATATAAAGACAAGCATTCTAATCTTGACAAGAGTCAAGTATTTTATTCATTTCCCTTATTTGCCTTTCATAATCAATTTGGGTGTCTCCTCAAAATAAGTAAACAAAAATTTGCTACCAATAGGACATAAGGATGAAATTAGTATGTCAATCCTCATATCAAATTAAGAAATAGTGTGGTCACACTGCTGCCATTGTCTCAAGGAAAATTGTTTAACTTTGCTGTAGTTTTCCCATTTGCACAATGTGGTTAATTGCTTCTCCTTCCTCTGGCTGAGGATTGTAGTTTGATTCATTACTAGTTTTGTAAAGTTGTGAGTCCCTCAGAAATAGACACTGCATGGATACCACAAACTGTGCAAGCGGAACAGCTCAAGTGAGCAGAGAATCGCTCTGTGACAGCACCAGCTGTTGCAGGGCCCAGCTGCAGAGCTGCTGTGCCCAGTGTGTGGCTGAGCCTCAGCAGGAGCACTGGGAAGGGAGGGTGGGAATAAAGGGGGAACGCTCAGGTAAATGCAGATAGGAGAGATGGAGTATTGATGGGCAATCAGAAAGCTACATGGTAGGCACTTTAAAAACCGAAATAATACACCCAGCTGTTTGAAGAAGACATGTCAGGGAGATTTGATTGCTGGTGGATGGTGCTGCAAAACTGTATGCAAGGTGTAATAGTGGTTAGCTGGAGGACTGATTGAGGACTGGCACAGCATTTTGGGTGAAGGTTAGCTCATTAGGGGAATCGCTCCATATGTAGCTTTCAAATCTCAAGAGAAGCATGGGACTGATGACTGAGTTTGCAACCCTGTCATCTGGCAGCTCAAATGTTCCCATATTTACTTTCAACAGAGATTACCTTATCTGTTTTTTTTCCCACAAGGTTTTAGAAGAGAATGGAGAACAAGTGCCCTGTTACTCTGTCATGGTGAGTTTACAAGAAGTTGGTGGAGCTGAAACTAAGAACTGGACTGTTCCCAGGAAGCTCAGTGAGTTTCAGAACCTACACCGCAAACTCAGTGAGGTATGAATCCTGGCTGTGGGAGGGAAAAGATACAAATTGCTAAAATGTGTCAGAATGATAAAAATTTAATGCTGCCAGTTTTAATGCCAGCCTTTTGTCTTTTAGCCCTTTACAGCTAGATTGCTATCTGCATAGTTCTGGTCTCTGACAGATGCTTATAAAACTTGTTTACAATTATTTTTTCCCCTTAATAATGTTCTACTGGGCTAACCCCATTTCAAATTGGTATATGCTCTGCATTGTCATATAAGAGCCTGCTATAAGAACTAGACTTTGTGTCTGGCTTCTAGGGAAGTATTAGAAATGACAGCTTTTGGGGAGAGAGAAGATTGGGATTTGTTTTTACAGTGCTTTAACCTTTCTGTCTGATAGATAATGGTGGTGTAAAGGGAAGGGGTGTAGATGTGTCAGCCCATAGTGGGAAAGGGAAGGTGTTTTCTTGAGAGGGGTGTGGAAGGGAGATGAGAGGACAAGGAAGTCTCTCCCTTTCCATTCTGAACCACTGTCTTTTTCTCTGCATACACGTTAATTGAGCTCTTCTTTCTCCTACACAGTGTTTTCCATCATTAAAGAAAGTTCAGTTGCCTTCTCTCAGCAAGCTGCCCTTTAAATCCATAGACCAGAAATTCATGGAGAAATCCAAGAACCAGCTTAATAACTTTCTGCAGGTAAGAAAACAAAGACAAAACCAACAGATATCTAAACAGGAGAATTGAGAGGATGGTGTGTCTCTGTTGCCCAAAGAGAGAGCCTAGAACAAATAGGTCAGATGTAAGGTTTGACTCTGTAAATGTCAAAGTCCAACATGCCTGAAGCTGAGATGAGTTTGGCTGATAGTAACCATTTCTCTAGTGGTAAGTTAATTTAAACTTTGATTAATTAAGAAATCATAAATAATGAATCCTTTAATTGCCACTTTCAGCTAAAACTCTTCACAACAAATTCCTTATAAATGAGAAATTTTTATAAAAAAAAGAAAGTTGTAAGATTAAAGGCTTTATTCTTACTAGTTCCAATACTTTAGAAGCAGCTTCTTAAAGTATCTTTGTGAGATGGGGATTTTTTTCTCACCCTACCTCTGAGCTGTGACTTAATCAGTTTTATTGGATGCCTCAACACATCTTGTTCCTTAACAAGAAATATTTAATTGATGTGTTGCTGTGTTGTGATGTGTCATTATTTTTATTTCATAGAAATTACTCTCTGATGAAAGACTGTGCCAGAGTGAAGCACTTTATGCCTTCTTGAGCCCTTCCCCAGAGCACCTCAAAGTTATTGATGTGCAAGGAAAGAAGTCATCATTTTCACTCTCCTCATTTCTAGAACGACTTCCTGGAGATTTGTTTTCTCATCAGGAGGTAAGTGGTAGAAAAGTAATCTTCCCAAATTTAATTACTTATCCAAAGTAAGCAGGGAGAGTCATTAGTATTTGAATGGCAGGCAATATTTCCAAAGGTCATTTGTAATTTACTGTAAGTGAACAAAGAGTCAGAAGTAAGAGCTGCCTATGAATTTAAAAGGTGCTTATTAATAGGTTTTCTGCCTTTTGGTAAATGCATAGAGGCAAATGTGTAAGCTATTGCAGATAAACAAAGTGCAGTTCATGTGGGATTGTTTTATTTTTTATAGCAGAACTTTCCACATTTTGAGTTTTGGACATGCATATTTCAGAGGGGTTTTGGCAGGTAACAATAATTTTCACTTGGGAATATTCTCTTGGCAGGAACAGCTGTGTATCCTTAATTTCAGGACAACTTCTGAAGCAGAGCTAGTTTTGACAAAACACTGTTGGCAAATAGTACAGGCTTACTGAGGGAATTGGCAAATGCAGGCAAGAGCCTCTGTGGGCAAACCAGTTGGAGAATTTGTTATTAAGCCATAAAAACCCATTGTCTATGAAAACGCAATGAATAATAGATTAGTGACTAAAATAGCTCAATTACTAAATTGACCATAATTCCATGGCACTCTATTCTGTGTTGTTCATATTCAGATAATGCAACATTCAAGGAGCTGTTTCTATTCCCTGTTTTAGTTAAAGGTTATACAAAATTCATATGAAATAGTTAATTTCTTATGTGCTGTAGTTGTCTGGAGTGGATGGGTGTTCTGCAGAATGATTGGAGTTTGGGAACGTGTACAGTTCTAGCCTTTTAATGGGGAGAAGGGTGGTCTTGCATCTCAGAAACAAAATCCTATATGTATCTTTCAAAATTATACTGTACTTGCATCTAGATGCTGAATGCATGTGCCTCACTTCAGAGTAATAAATATAAAGAAAGTTTGAGAAACTAGTTTTACACTTTGATAGAAGTACTGGAGTTGTAAAATCCAAAGTGCTTTCACTAAAATGACAGTTAGGTAGAAGTAGCATAAAAGCATTGAAGTGTGAAGCTATTTGTATTTTGCTATTTAATTGAAAAACATCCTCAAGACAAAGCCAGACTGCATAGATATTGTATTATGTGAGTGTGTAGGAGGAAATAGGAAATACAGGAGAAGGAAAGACAATTTTTAATAATAGTATGTGAGAGGAGAAAGAACAAATAAACAAAGCAGAAATTATGCAACTGATACTGAAAAACTAAAGGAAGTAGAGCAAAAAATGCCTACAGAGTGTGGCAACAGAGGATTTGGACCATAACTTCTTACTGAGTTTAAATTTAATACTATTTATTACTTGTGGGACTAGGAGATTAATTCTGGTTAGAGTGTATTATGCCAGGCACTGTGCAAATGCAGACAAAGACCATCCTGCTTCATATTTGTCTTCCCTCTCTTCTCCCTTCTTTCCTTAAGCTTACACATAAGACAACAGAATACAGATGGTGGGAACTGTTAGACCCTCTGAATGAGTGTGTCAAATGATTGTCCTAATGTGAAAATAATAAAATAAAATGGAGGGAGAGGGATTATGAGGCAGTCTGGGATTAGCTCTGCTGTTTCCTGGACTCCCATGTCTTTCAGTAAGAGCTCTGCATCAGCTCAATCTTGCCCAGCTGACAGCACCCTGGATGCTTTCCTAAAGCAGTTAAAGTAGGGTTAAATCGTTTGGTACAAGGTCATAAATGAAGTTAGTTGTGTTAAACCACACACAAAGCTGTTACAATTTTGTTCTTTTTGTAACTGAGAATTCCTGGTTTAGTTTGTATTTTGAACTTTGTAGTAGAGAATGCTCTCATTCAGCTCTCTCTTTGCCTTTACATCTCATCTCACATTTTCCAAATATATGCCAGAGCAATAGTATTACTTCTTGAGTGTTGTTTTCAGGATTATATACTGCAGCAATTTCTTTATATATACAATTCCTTGGACAGGGTTAGCTTTAGAACGTATTTGTTAGCTCTCTAGATCAAAACCAAATCAAAGGAAAAATGTAGTTGATATCATCTAGAAAAGAAGGGCTTTTAGGTTTATAAACTTGCTGGATAGAAAATGCACTGTAGTGTAAGAATTTACAGTTGTTGCATTTTCTAAATGACAGGAGATTACACTGAATAGCAGAAAAATAAACCAATATTAGATGATCGAATGATGAAGACAAAAGGAAGAGATGATTGATAGCTCTGAAAACCAGGCTGAAGAATAAAATTTGCACATCATCTGACTATTCCTGATCCAGAGACAGGGGTATTTCACCAGCCTCAGTGGAGGTCAGGTCTGCCTCTTTTCAGCTTTGCTCTAAGCATAGGCGGGCAGGGGAAGATCCAGGAAAGCAAAGGGATGTGTCAGCTGCCATGAGTGGTGTAGTCCTGATCCTGAAGCAATCTTCATGACACCGAGAAGCAACCTGCTGTCTGCCCTTCACTCTTGAATAGATGGTACTGCCAGAACTGAGGTGCTTCAACCCAGTCATCTTCTGGGAATCTATCTGAATAACTCTTCTCCTTATGATGCCCTGAGCTTGGGTATCCTCAGGCTCAGGTCACTACGTATCACAATATTGTGTTTCTGCCTGGGACTGGTTCTCATTAATGTTGCTTGTCTCTGCAGTGGCAGTTCCCTTTCCACTGCTGGGTTTGGTTCCCAGTTTACTGCAAGGACAACTGGTTAGTGCCTGATGCCACTGAATGTCTTCAGCTGTGAAAGCACAGTCTGTTCTCCTGGGGAGCCAGCTATCCGCTTCTCCCTGTGCAGTAACGCTTTTCTTCCTAGCTGTTGGCAATGCAAACAGCTCCAGCTGGCTAGCTCCCCATCCTGGATGTTTTTGGTGGGTGTTGTGTCAGAGGAGGCTTTGCAATCACAAACACCTCTGAGTGCCATCTGCTTACAGCTCTCACCCGTTTCCTGGCAGTACGCGACTCCCACATCACCTGCTTTCTTTTATCCAGCTGGTGTTGGTGGAGCAATATAGGCAGTAGATCCTGAAAATCTGGGCAGCATTGAGGTGCTTACTGGGGCAAAGGCTGCAAGCAGAAGATACAGCAGTGATCCAGCAGTGCAGAGTGTCCTCACCACTCTGGTCCAATGGGAAGTGCAATCCCTTTTCAAACTCCCTAGTGATGTTCCTGTTTGCCAGGTCCTGCCAGCAGCAGTTGTTGGCTCTAACGCTGTTCTTTGAGAGGACTGGCTGTGCTCCTTCTCCAGAGCACGGCAGTAACTAAATCCATTCTGGAAGCAGGATGGGGAACTGCAGTGCATACCCATGTTGTCCTTCTCTTCCTAGGAAGAAACGGAAGAGGACAGTGACCTGTCGGACTACGGAGAGGAGGTGGATGGGAAGAAGGACTCTCTTGCTGAACCATGTTTCATGCTGATTGGAGAGATTTTTGAACTGCGAGGAAGTAAGCTGTAAACCTGCTCAATTGCTATTGGGATCTCTTGGCTCTGTGGGGCACTTCTTAATTCAGATATCTTTGCTGTTTCAATAAGTGGAAACATTCTTGCAATCTATATGGCCAGTTTGTTGGGTAGCAAGCTGTTCTTCAGTAGTTCATAACTTTGGAGCTTTCATTCAAAAGTGAAGTTCCAATATAACATGGCAAAAAAACTGTAACTGGTAGGGGAGATAATTTGCATTTAATATTTTTAAATTTTTGATGAAAAAAGTTGGAAATAAGGAGAAAAGGACAGTAGTATGCTTTTTGTAAATAGGCTGTTCATTAGAGTGTATGAATTCTGAGGAAGGAAAGATGGCTTTATTATAGAACATAGTCTCTTCAATGACTTATTAAAATGACTTTAATATCCATTTTAAGTGAATTATATATGCATTTTAGTTCTGCTATTTGTATGATGAAAATGATGCTAGAATTGTGGTATCTTTTAAACACTGGATTTTTCCCCCCCTCCTTTACGTAACTGAGTGATGGTAATAAAGAAAACTGTTTTTGTTTCTATTTGAATGTGCTGCCACACATGATGCTCTATAAAATTATTTACAGGGTAACTATTACAAAATGTGGCACCTTCCAAAAATGGCAGATGTATCTTCCAAATATAGACTTTATTGTGATGGTGAACAGCATGAAAGAAAGATTAACCAGCAATTATTAGGAAGCACTCACATTTGTTTCCTTTATTTGTAATGGAAAGCTGACTGATTGGTTTGAGTGAAAATGTTTTCAGAATTTTAATGGTGCTGCTGTGAGTACTTTATACTAATAGGTATGAAAAGGGTGGGAAGTTTGAGGTTTGAGTTTTTTTGTAGTAGAAAAAGGGTTTTGAGTAGTTGTATGGCTCAATAAACTTGAAATATTCTTACATATAAAAATTTACAGTGTAACCTAGAATGCATATTATATGTATGTTTATGTAATCTGCAAGACTTAAAAACCATACAGCAAACAGTACAAGGAATGTAATCAAGAAAAATGAAACCTCTGTACAATTAATGGAATCTTAGAAAGGGTTATAACAATGTGTTTACTCTAAGGGTGGGTTGTTTGGATTTGCTTTGGTGGAGGTAGGGGGAAGGTTTTGCATGTGATCATGGGTTCTGTAATGTTATTAACTTCTTGGTCATTATTTTTTATCATTTTTCATTGTTATAGTGTTCAAGTGGGTCAGAAAAACATTAATTGCACTAGTACAAGTCACTTTTGGAAGAACTATCAACAAGTAAGTAGCTGTTGCCTTAACTGAACCTTCATCATCATTCTATGAAAAAAAGCTGAGAGTAGAACTGTTAAAAAATAATCTGGACATCTTGTTGGATATGGTAATCTGCATTTGTTTTCCACAGCTGAATTTGCAAATATGTTATGCTTATTAGAGAAAACACAGATATGTGAATTATCTTCATGTTGCCAAGTGAGGCCTGCATGAGGCTATGAAGTCAGCATAGCTGTCCGTACACACCTTCAAGTGGAAAACTGTATCACTGGTCAGAAACAATCTTTAGAAGTATTCTACCAGCATAACAGGCTGTTCTTCATCCAGTCAGTGACTCAATTTACACATGCCAGCATGGCTTTTAAAGCCTCTTATGTATGTCATGTAGCAGTAAATTGGACTGGTCTCAGACAGTATCCACTCACTGAGTTTTAAATTGATTGGTTCATTTGTTCATACCCTGCTGATAACTGGAAAATGCCTGAAGGAGGACAGAGAGGGAGAGAATGTGTGAGCACAGCTTGCATGCAAAGTTCCTATGTAGCTTTTTACATGTAGGTTGACTTTATATTTATTGATTTTAGGGGATTTGGCTGAATGGCCCAGTTCAGCAGTACTGACTGGAGCCTGCTCTCTACCTCAGACTCTTGGTGCTTAAGGCTACAGTGAGTGGTGCAGCCACAGGAGGAGGCTGCTATTTCCATTTGTAATCCCTTCAGTAATGTGCTTTGCTATCTGTGAAGGAACTTACTGTGCTTCTATCAAAAGTGTCTATTTTTATCCTAGCAGGCACATCTCTGCAGGCAATTAGTTTGGAGTTTGCTACAATTAGTTATCTGATTTTCATGTCTTTTCCTGGTGGAGCCTTTGTACTGCCCATCCTTGAAATGTAGTTTTGATGTACATTTCAATGTAGTGCTTGTAATTTGTAATGTGTGTTTGTGGATTACACTGAAAAGCAGCCTTCTCCAGGTCTAAGTCAGGTATCTGGAGTGACCTAGATCCTAGAGCATCCAGAGCTGAATATGACCTGCTGTGATGCCAATGAAAACAACCCAGGTATATTGGCATAATTACATGGAAAAGAACATCTCTTCCACTACTTTGAGGAGTAAAAAGAGTAAATCTGCATAAAACATGAAAGACTATCTCTGATGGGCTCCCTTCTACACTTCTTTACAGGCAAATCCGTGACACTGTACACTGGATGTTCAGTGAACCAATGCTTGTTTACTACATTGGTGTGTTTCGAGATGCTTTTTGGCCAAACGGAAAGTTAGCTCCACCACCGAGAGCCAAGAGTGATGAACAAAAGCAGGAGACAAAACAGAGAGCACAGCAAAAACTACTTGAAAACATTCCAGGTGAGGTCACTTTGATTCTGCTTAAAGACAGATTTAATAACTAGTAAAGAAACTGGTTAATCAAATTATTTTCCTGTAGAGTTCTAAATTATGGTTATTTAAATAAATAAGGATGATTTTGGCCTCAGTCTTTGCCTCTCCTGCCTGTCTGGTAAAAGGCATGGATTCAGATATTGTTGGTGGATGCAAAATCAAAATTGCTCTATCTCCGTGCATAATATTCACCAAGGAGCCTCAGTCGATTCTCTCTCTGCTGGTTCTCTGGGAGCAAATATGTTGCTCTGCCACTTGGAACTACTTGCCAAATAGGGAGAGTGCCACCACCCCAATTAGTTCTTCCTCTTATGTTTCAAAGCTGGAGAGAGAGGGATCTATCCATGCTGTCAGTGTTGTGTGGCGTTGTCTATTTCTGGTAAGAGGTCTCAGGGCACTGAACATTAGAGTGACCTGCAGCCTGGGCAGAAGGTGGTCCCAGATGGAATGGGGTTTTCTGTACCTTCCTTTGCCTACCCTTATCTCCCAAGCCTAGGTGGCTTCTTCTTCAGCCAGTCTTTCTGGGGCACCATTCTGAGATGCTCCCTCCTGTCCCACTCACAGGACAGGAAGTCCAGTCACATATTTCTGACCCTTCAGAGATCATGTAAACCCAAAGGCACCTAACCAAAAAGATCGAAAATCATTACTTTTAGTAATGGAAATGCACTTAAACATAGATTGAATGCTTTTTCTCTGCTCCATTTGAAGAGAGTGAGCTATTTTATGGCTTCATTGAGGTATCTCATATAACCCCATGCATTAGGTAGTTTAATCAATTTTACTGTAAAAAAGGAGTAGGTATGCATGCAAAATACTTGTCACTTGATGTGTAAACAACCCTCCATTTACTCCCTGTGTTATATACTCACCTACTTACCTAAATAGCTTTCCATAGTTGGTTTGTGGTTTTGTTTGATTTTTTTGTTTGTTTGTTTCTGAGCTTGGAGCCATATGTCAGGACATAGCTGAATGCACCTTAGATTAATGATCGAGCACTGAATCACTATTTATTCTCTAATTTAATCCAAAAGGTAAATAATTGACTTAGAATTTTCTTAACTGCCTGCTTGTGGGAAGTATTGTCTGTGAAGATTTGAGAGGCAATTCAAGTGCTAAATTAGTTTTATATGTTGTAGAAATTGTGTCTTTGTGGCTGAAGGTGTATTTAAGTGAATGCTTTAATGATGTGTGAGATGAGACTTGACTCAGTGAGGTGAACTACTGAAAAGGCATTTGATATATCATGTTAAAACATTGTCACTGAGATGCACACGCTGTTATCTGTTGGGTAACTTGAGAGTACGGGTATCTTTTCAAGCTGTGTTTTTAAAAGGTTGCTGAGTAGGGACTGTGTATCTTGTAGCCAAGGGCCAATGAAGTGCAGGGACTTTGTTTCCCCTCCTTTATGGGTCTTTACAGTTGAACTAGACAATCTTGAAGGTCTCTTCCAAACTTGATGATAGTGATTTTGGGTAGTAGAATAATGATTCTGTGATTCTGGCTGGAGGTTTTGCCTAGCATGAGTGGAAAAATATAAACTGAAGTAATGTTTGTTTGCAGATACTCTGCAGAATCTTGTTGGACAACAAAATGCCCGTCATGGTGTCGTGAAAGTGTTCAATGCATTGCAGGAGAGGAAGGCTAATAAGCATCTACTTTATGTGAGTAACCAGAAAAGTAGCTTTTTAACTTCATAATCCTGTTAGTTACTGAGCTCTACTCAGTATTAAAGCCTAGGGGGTGTGTTTCTGCAGAGATTTATTTATTGTTAAAATAAGTCAGATGTTCTAGGTTTGATCACTTGACTAAGTTTGAATAACAAAAGGCTGTTTACCAGCAGCATTGCTTTTGTCTAAAAGAGATCCTCTACCACATCCAGTGTTCCCAACTTCATAAGGTACAAACTAATTTCTTCATACAGCTTAGAAAAATAAACATACCTTGGAGAATCTTAGAGAAGGAGAGCTCCAGGGCTGGCTCATAGGACATGACAGCCCTCCAAAAGTTCCACTCCTCAACTGTTGGGACTAATTGGAATATGCAGCTGGATCTAGTTATAACACCTTCACAGTCAGTCAGTCTCTCCTGGCACGTTCCAGACAGCAGCCTGTCACACAGTGCTGCCCCAGCACCACAGAGAAGGTGCATGCCCTGATGTTTGCTTATGATGCTATGGAGCCTTTGACAGAACAGCACCAGTTTATACTGGGCAAGAAATCCCCATCTGAGAGCTGCTGCCCTTAACACTTGTATCCTTTCAGCCTTAAGACATTTCCCATGTTATCTGTAGGGCATGTGCTAACATTTGAATGAAAGAAAAGTAGTTGCATGAATGATGAATATAATCAATATAATCCTGTTATCTGTGATTTTCTAAAAATGACAGAAAGGAATAAATTCTCATTTGATTGGCTCTTGCATCATCTTAACTCTTTTCTGTTTTTCAGGTTTTGCTGGAACTGCTGCTAACTGAACTGTGTCCCGAGCTGAGAGCTCATTTAGAGCAGCTTAATGCCACTTAGGTTTGAATCTGCACAATTGGACCACTAGAGAAATGTCTATGTTCAAGAATAGACATGAAACTTATTTTCCTCTTTTCCATAGAGGGCTGAGGACTATGATTATTTTTAGCATTTTTCTTTCCTCTTGAGTTTTTTGTGAAGTAAACAGACTTGAAAAGATCTGATGCTGTCGTAGGGTAGACAAAAAAAAAGCTGTATAGCTGCCAATTTTTATTTAAATTGTTCTATTTGACTACTTCTCTGTTTCAAACATAGATTGAAAAATAGATGTTCATATATGCTGAAAGAAACCAGAAGATATTTTAAACATTTATGGAAAGAAATTTTGCTTATAGTAGTAAACTAATGAATGTTGTACAGTTCTAATCTCCTCACTGAGGATCTGAGCATTCCTTTTTTTTTCTTGTGTATTGAAAAAGCCTTGTCGTGCAATACTACATGTAAAGCTATTGTGAAAATTTTATCAATTTTGGTTTTACCAAAGATTTCCTGTAGTTTGAAGCATTTGTAAGCAATAAATATCACAACTGGATTACAGTACTTGATAATGAGGCTGTACTGACAACTGATCAATGAGTTTGACAGCACTAGTTTAATAAGAAATATCTACATTGCTTTGAAGTCTTTGTCAAAATTATGTATTGTAAACTGGTATGTCCTAACAGAATGCCTGTGTTAAATGTTAGTTCAGAGATTAGTGCTTATGAATTGCTTCTATGAATGATCAAGCAGACATCTAATTAAACCATTCTGATAACTTCCCTGATATTATTCAGGGCTGTTTTATTCAAATGCCCCAATTTCAAATAACCTTCAAATCTTTCCCTTATTTTATACAAGGAAAGAAAACTGTCTTCAGTGGTTGTTTTTTTTTAAAATTTATGTAAAAATATGTAAATATTGTGTTAATGCACATCTAAATAATTAAACATCATCAAAAATCCCTAGGTGACACTCATTACTGTCTTCTCACTTCGGTACAGTTGTGCTCTTAGAAAAACTACTTGCAGTTATGACTGGCTGTATTGTAAGGTACATACAGTCTGTATATGCTGTATTTAAATCAACATTTTTAGTAACATCTAGCCTTCTGTTCCAACAGTTTCAGAAAAGTTTTCAGGTCATGGCACAGTCCTAAGGAAGCAAGGCAAATTCTGCACTTACAAAGTTTCATAAGTAAACAGGCATTTAGAAATGTTCAAGCTTACCCTAGCAATCAGTAATTTTTCCTGGTGGTTAAATAAAGCATCTTTTGATAAAAGATCCAGCAGGACATTGCTCAGACATACATACTCCTAGTCAAAAGGCTTCCAACTATCTCTAATACAAACAGAGGCAGTGTGAATGCAATATGAAGGATTGAGGAAAACAGGCCTCATATTGAGGACATATAGTCAATATTTCCGTACTAACGTTTGGGGCTTTTTTCCCCACAGTTCTGTAAGGACTATTTTCTAGTTTTAGAAGCTGGTATGGTTTTAATTGTAAAGCTTGGTGTTCTACCAGACAGTTTTCAACTTTGAGTCTTTGCAATCCAAAAGTAAAATATATAAAGGCACTTAAGTACATCTAGATGCTTTAGAAAGTATGTGGAAAAAAGTCTAAGTGTCACTAACAACTTAAGCTTTAAAAATGGCCATGGCCTGTGAGTGGGCTCTATGTGAAAATGAGACAAGGGTTGAAGCTTTTCAAAATATTAAACATTATATATGCAGAAAGGAAACAACCATTTTTATTTGGTTTTGGTTTGATTCATGTGCTGTGTAGCAGTATGACATGAAGAAAATACATCCGTCCCAGTGAAATGTCCTTAATAAACTTTTAAGTCTTCAATACAATTTTAAAAAATTCTGTCTTGGTTTCAACTGAGTTAGAGTGTGAGCTTTTTACTGTTTCTTTATTTTAGATAAAATGAATCAGTGAATTGCTTTAAATAATACCTTATAGAAAGTTGAAAAGCAAGCAGTAAGTGATGAACAGTCTCTAATTGCTGGAGATTAATAGTGGTTTGTTGTAGGAAATATATACCAGTCACAGTTAAAGGAAACACTAAATTGTCCCAAGATTAGCTGCCAATTGAAGGTGAGAAGCGACAGCAGGATCCAGATTGCATGCCTTTGAAAACAAAGAATATCAGAGTTCTAGTTTATAGCTACAATAAAATTGTATGTTATCAATATGACATTAATAAGTCTTTAAGTGTCAACAAAGCTATCTGAGGCAGTCAACTTGCTAAAATATTGAAGGGTTAACATAATTGGCTTTGAATCCTTTTTCAAGTAATATAAGCCATGTAATAAAAAAAATTAGTATTTAAAATTAGCATACTTGACTATAGTCTTAGTCTTGGGTTTATTTTTTTTAATTCTGTGTGTTGGCACGGCATGTGCAGCACCACAGATGGAAAAATAAATCTGCTTATGTGCTGGATGAGTTTCATTCGCTTCCATCATCTATTTCAGGACCCTTCGTGCTGCCCATCTTCTCTTTCTCATTTCTTACAAAACTGACTGGGTCTAAGAATGGTAGGCCAAAACCACAGCTGAGCAGTTAATTAAAATCATATTTGTTTTAAGTAAGAGTAATTTTACAGTTACCATGAGAATTTTCCAGGTACAAAAAAAAAAACCTGGACACCCCTACAACTCTTTTAAAGTTACTGTTTCAGGGAGCTTCCTTGTTTATTTTATGTTGCTTCTCTTTTGCTATTGATTTAGAAATGCCTGACACCAGTCAATAGGAATTATCTCTTTATACTGAGACATTAGTGACATTCCTAGATTAGTCTCAGATGCACAGCAAGTGAATAAAGAGTGAAAGTCGTAGTCTTCTTTCAGTTGTGGCAGTTTTAGACTTTAGAAGACAGTGGGAAGGGTTACACTCCCACAAAGCCATGCAGCAATTTAATCCTGATGGACCTCTTCGATGACTTAACAAGGAATACTGGCTACAATGGTCATAATACCTCAGCTTTTGTTCCTTTCCTGATCTCCTTCTCATCCTATCCTCTATAACATTTTTCACAGTGGGAGAACAAAATATTTAAAATGTCTGTATTCAGATCACCTTCTTTGCTAAGCCTTTTCTATCAGTGACTTCCCTTAGTAAGGAGCCACAAAAATTGTTTGATAATTTATCATTTACATAACTCTCCATTCATTTAGATTGCACCAAGATTGACATCAAAGTATGCTACTTGCAGAAACAAATGGCCACTATGTGCACAGAAACCATAGAGTCTCTCTGAAGCACAGATGCCAACTTGCTACATTCCCTTCAGCTGGTATAATCACCTTGCCTTGATGCCTTTAGGCATCACTGATATTACTCAACAGATTAATCTTCTAGAGACCATTATTAATACTTTTCCTCAAGCTTATTTCCCTCAATCTTACTCCAAAATTTGGAACTTTGAAAAAAGCGTGACTGATTTTTTTTCCCCATGGGTATTGAACAGAGAAAGCAGTAGATCCTCAGCTATCACTGAAAATGTAAATATAAAAATAAGCATGAGAACCAGTTATGGCCAATTTAAGTATCATTAATAAGAGTGTAATTGTTACAGAATCTAAGGTATATGGAAAGTTATGATTTTTCAGTTGTGAGAGAATGAAAGAAAGCAAATTGATTTGGGATAAAATTATTCAAATTGTCTAGCTGATTTATCTTGCAAGTTACCAAGATCTTTGCTGTGGTGATTACCATAGATTATTTTGTTGCTGTTGTTGGTTATATTGCTTGCTTAAGCAAGTGGGCAGACAGCATCCTTTCAAGGCTGTTTTTAGTAATTTTCAGTACACTTCTATCACTCTACATTTTCTTGCAAAGATTTTTTTAACAGTGTTGGAATCTTTAATGAAATAGCAAGTTTAGAGACTCAGATCCAAGGTATCACTCAATTTTATGAGATATAACCTAGACTGTAAGACTTTCTCAACTTACTTTAGAATAGTATTTCTCAGCAGCAATCTGGTCTTTCTCTATGCCTCGGCCAAACTGGAGGCATCTAGCCAAGTAGAAAGCAGCCATAGCAGCCCCCTTGGCTACGTATGTTGGATGACAATCAGATATCTTGGCTTGCTTGTTGATGTCATCTTTTTTTGTAGCCCTGTTGTGGCATTTAGAGCATTATGTTAGATAACGCTAGTTCAAGCAATAATTAAAGTTGACCATACATGACTTTGACAATGCCTCTTTTCCATTTACATTATTATCCAAAATAAGCTGAAATTTACAAGTATTCAGCATCTTATGAGGATTTTTATATTTTGTATTTGATTTTAAGTTAGTCATATTTGAATATTGTGATATTAAACAGCAAACAAGTATACAACTTTTGAAGTCACTTTCACTATAGTTATGCTAGCTATAAAAGGCAACATATTTTACACTAATTGTTCCTATTAAATTATTTTATGGAAATTATATGTGGAAGAAAGGCAAAGCTCTTATTTTATGTATTTGAACAACCTTATGTAGTGGAAGATGTCCCTGCTCACAGCACGGGAGCTGGAACAAGAGGATCTTTAAAGGGCCAACCCAAACCATTCTATGATTCTCTGATTCTGTGATTCTAAAATTTCCACTTCTTACAAGGATATTGGCAAAGCATAGTAATCTGAAAATCCTGGACATACTTGAGAGCCCCTGGTTATAGAACTCTGTTAGGAAAACCACTTATCACTGTCTCAGCTCAACTATTTCCTTTCTTCTGCATGTTTGCTGTCATCTTAATTTCAGCATGTTTTTACTAAGAACCATTTTAAGAATCAGAGGGACAAAGTCAATGTTGTTTTAACTATCAAGTTATAATTATCTAGTATCATCACTATAATATTAGAAAATGCTATACCTAAGTAGGAATTGATTCCTTTTTGTTGTCTTAAAACAGATACCCCCAAGCCCCATATCCTTTCCAGATACCAAATAGTAATTATATGCTTCTTTACACATCATTTTAGTTGTGTCAATGCTTGCATTTCCTGTAAAGGACACAGGAACTGGACCAAACTGCAGAGCAAGGGAATTATGGGGTGGGAGACAGTGAGTAGAAATGACATTAAGATGGAGGAGGTGGAGAGTGGAAGACTGTTTGCAGTATTAGGGGTGTGGAGATGAAGATGGAGATAGATAAGTGGTTTCAAAATCATATTCCTGTGGCAGACACCACAGAGAATTAGGCACCTTGGAGCCCAGTGACATGCAAAAGCAGGACTGCATTCCTCCCCACCCTCCAGCACTACAACCTAAAGCATACATGAAGCTTTAATCACTGTAGACACCCAGGAGCAAAGTTTGCAAGGAGAAACTCTACCAGCAGCACAAACCACAAAAAGAAGTGAGCACTCAAGAGTTAACTTTCTGTGAAGGGGCACTGAGGCACCATCTCTCAGCCTGAGGGGGACTCATGAGGGGTGTGTGGCTGTCCAGGAGCTGAGGTCTGAGATGCTGCTGAGAGGGTGCCACAACTTGTCCGGAGCACAGATCCTTTGCTACTCTTTCATGTGGGCACGAATGACACCACCAAATCAAAGAGACTACAAAGCCCTGGGGTGCAGGCAAATATTGGTGCCAAGTTACCTTTCCTTCCAGTTACCTTTTACCAGTGGGAGGAAGGCATGCAACCAAAACCAAACATATAATACAAATCAACTTCTGGCTTTGTGGCTGGTGCTGTCACAACCGTCTTGGCTTTTATGATGATGGGACATTCTTTGATGACTATAGCCTGTTAAGGAGGGATAGGATCCACCTGTCTAGAAGAGGCAAAGGAATCTGTTGTGGTGAGACATGGCCAGAGCCATGGTCAGCTCGACCAGGCAGATCAAAAGGTCCAGTGATTTGATGCCTCCACAGCTCAGGGAGTTGAAGGCACAGTAAGCACCCAGACAGCTGCGTGAAGCATGCTGACCATTGGCTGCTGCCTCCCTCCACTCCTTATGGTTCATACTTGGTTATTCATGTAGAAAGGTCTGTGTTCCTCAGTTGGTAATTGGCTCATGTTGCTCCTCTACCCCCCACTTCTCCCATTCGCCCTGGTCCCTTCTACCCCTGTTTGTAAGACCCCATAACTGGTATTTTATTGGTTATTGTATGTTCCCCCCGCCTATTATGTAGGGGTATAAAACCCCGTGCCCGCCTAATTTTATGGGCTCTCCTCGTGGCTTTCCCCTGTGAATAAACCCTTCCCTGTCCCACAAGGAAGTCCCTCCACTTCTTCCCTCCTCCTTGGCGCACCTTGCCACCAGGAGGCAAGGCGAACCCGAGCTGGTGCTTCACCTGCCCTCCAGCGCCGCAATCGGCTCCGTCCCCCTCACCTGGGGCAGGCAGAACATTGCCCGGGGCTAAGCTAGCCGGGACAGCACCGCCGCAGGAATCTTTGGCAGCAGGCTGGCCAACCTGCTGAGGCGAGCTTTAAACTGGAGGATTTGAGGGCGCTCTGGACCCGAAGTGGTTGCACTTGCACCATTGCAACCAACTGGGGAATAAGCCAGGCCAACCAGAGCAGCAACAAATGTTCCTTAGCTGCTTCCCAGGATGAGGACCAGAGGACAACCACCCCAAGTGTACGTGTACAATGCACACAGCCTGGGGACCAAAGAATAACTGATGCATGGTGGAACAACTCATATGACAGGAGGATCATGATGGACGGAGAGGCTGTTTTGTAAAGACAGAAAAAGAGGAAGAGTCATGCGCTGAGTTCAGGAGAACCTTGAACATGTAGAAGTTAATGGCAATTAACTATGGTAATTTTGGAAGCCTTAATGAATGCCTCTGGGCCAGGATCAGAGGGATCATTTCAAGAGGGATCTTACACTAAGCATCTGTTACTGACCTCCAAACCAAGACAGTAAGACCAAAGAGACAATATTTGGGTCATTTAAGTAACAGAATCTGGATCTTATGGGTGACTTGAACTACCCAGGCAGTAGATGCAAGAACAATACAGCAACTCCCAGGATATCCATGAAGTTCCTGGAATGGAGCAGTAGAGTACTGCTGCCTCAACCAAATGTCAGATGTGCCAATCAGGAATGAGGGACTGCTTGACTTGCTACTTGCAAACCAAGAAAATCTGCTTTGTAGTTCCTCAGTGAGTGACAGCCTTGGGTGCAGTGATCACAATATTGAGGATCTGGGATCCTGCTGAGCATTCTGAGTGTTAGTACTAAGACAAGGGTTTTAGATTTCAAAACAGTAAAACTTCAGCTCACAGCACAGTTGGGAGGGTCTCCATAGGAAGCTTCCATGGAGAATAAAGGAGCTAGTGAGTGCAGGAATTTTTCAAGAATGCTCTCCTGGAAGCACAATGAACTGTTTGTTCATCACCTCTAAAGATAAGGAAAGTAGGTGGAGACCCCCTTGGCTTAACTGCAAGTTTCTGAGCCTGCTCAAAACCAAGAGAGAAGCATATCGAAGATGGAAAAGCAGGTAAAGGGAAGTGGTGGATTCACTGGCCGTGTACACTTTTAAGATTCATCTGGACAGGGTGCTGGGCCATCGTGTCTAGGCTGTACTTTTGCCAAGAAAGGTTGGACCAGATGATCACTGAGGTCCCTTCCAACCTGGGGGTTGTTTGATACCATGATACCATGGGGATTAAAGGGAATGGTGAAGGCAGGAGCCTAGAGGAGATAGTGGATAAGGAAGGCAGGATGGCATGTGGACATCTGCTTTAGATTCTAGTTCAAGACTGTTTTGCTTTATAGGATCAGAAGGAAAAGTTCAATCATACTGAGTAACTGAGAACCTTACAGTATTAATTTTGTCATTGGCTATTCTGTTGTTAAAGACGAGTTTTGCAATTCATTATCTCAAACATTTATTGAGTTCGAAAGACAAGATCATTATCTTATTAATCATTTAAATCTGTTTTATGTGGTCTTCCATGAAGAACCCTAAAGAAAAATAAAATAAAAATTACCTTTTGGCCAGTGCAGCAGCTTTTGAGTAAAATTTTCTAGTGTAGTAATATTCCACAAGATGGCCTTGAGCATAGATATTTCCAAGCTGTGTTGCTTTTCTCAAATGCTCCAAAGCAGCTTTAGTGTTTCGACGTATACCTTGTCCATAGAGATATATAATGCCAAGTGCTCCCTGTGATTCCAGATTTCCATTGTCACATGCTTCTGAATGCCAGAAAAAGGCCTAAACAAGAGGCACAAAGTTGGAGTATATATTTACTTTAGCTGATTTTCTTATAGACTGTTTCCATAAAAGCTTTTACACCAACCATCCTGTAAGAAGTGCTTATACATGAAAGGAAGAAGAATCCTTGTAAGGCTTTTAAACCTGCTTCATTTAATGTCAGAGCTGTCCATCAGTGTTACCGTCTTGACTTCTGAAGGTTACCAAAGCTGACAAAACTTTAATCCATTCTATCATTCTTTCTGATACTCTCACTTAAAAAAAAAAAAGTCTTGGCTAGCAGTGTCAAGTGAGTCAAAATGAAGGGATTCTGGCCATCCGTTCACATAGGCTTAAATGGATGATAATGCCTAACTACTCAAAATACAACTTGCAGAGTCAAATATCCCACTGTACTCTTTCTGTGAAATTAAAAATTAATCGTGATTCATTTTTATTTCAAAAGGTACAAGTGGGCTTTACCTTCTTCAGATCTTTTAGAGCTGGCATAGAATAAAGCATTCCTAAAGTACTCTGGGCCTTTACACTTGCTTTTGGATTTCCATGGTCTGCAGCAGTAAGCCACAACCTAAGAAAATGGGGACAACAATGTTTAAGTAATACACAATCTTAAAATTTTTCAGGAAAATCACTGACCACCCTTACCTTTCAGCCTCTTCGGTCGAATGTTTAACACCACATCCTTCATAATACGCCCTGCCAAGATTGTATGCAGCTGCAAACTTCAAGTGACTTGCTTCTGGGGAATCAGAGTTGAGTATTTTATTCATGTATTCCACTCCCCTTTCCTAAAATTGAGCCATTTAAGTTATTATGTTCAGACTGTGAAGAGGATGAAATATATAACCTGAGAATGTGCTAACTTCTGCAAGACAGGTAATTTTTTTCACTTGGAAGAAAGGCTGAGGCATACTGGCAGGACAGCCTGGAAAACAGGGTCATACCAAAGCAGAACTTATCTTTGGTTACTAGACAGCCCCTAAATTTTTGACCCCACCATATTTTTAGTGTGAAATATTTCCTCGTAAATGTTCATCTGATAATATATTGCTCTTCTTCACTGTTAAAAATTTTCTTAAAAATATTATTGTGCTTACATAAATGAATGTCACATCCTACAATTGTAACATTTTCAATTTCAGAATTCTGAGAACTTTTTAATATTGCATAATGTATCTGAAATACAACCTCAACAAGAAGGCAAAGTGATACATAGTACACTTTCAAGTCCCTGCATTTAAAATACCTTAGATTCATAAAGGACAAAAACTGATAATATTAAATAAGCAGATGGAGAACATTGCATATGAGTAACTGGGCCTCAGAAGTACTTTAGAAATAAGATTTACACTGTTAGGATTTAGCATGGACACCCTGTTTAAATACACTAGAAACAGTCCTTTATAAAAGGTTTTTCTTTTATTCAGCGTTCATATTGTAATACACAAGAAAGAAAGAAACTTCACTAAAATGTTTATTTGCAAGTAAACAAATGTGGTAATTATGCAGGCATACAGAAATAAAAAAACCACCTCTAAACCCCATCAGAATATTTTCAGTTCTGCTGACAATGCTGTAAGCACCAGACAGGAGTCTCATCTGTTAATACACTCTTCAGTAAATTTTTTGGCCTTCTGTTTTATATCTATCCTTTTATTCCTAAAGCTTATATTCTTTCCTCTTGCCACTTTTTAAGATCATCTTCACCAACAAATTAACTCTTCTTATTGTAGCAAATCATTCCTTTGTCTTCCTTTTTTGTAATACAATTCTTCAGTTTGAATTCTTCAAATTCTTGCAGATGTAATTTTTCATGTGTCTAATTTAAAAATATTAATGCCTCATTTGTCTAATTTAAAAATATTACTGTCAACCATTGGCAGAAGCACAATTATCTCTGGCATCCGTGCTAAAAGAATAGAAAGTACCTTAAAAAATCTTTGTGCCAGAGATCTTACACTTTGAAATATAATTGTTTAATTTCCATTTTCACTCACTTTATTTTCATCTACATGAATTGCTTATTAAAAAGTAAAAAATTTAAAGGAATTTTTAAACACAGCTTCCACATGAAGTCCAACCAAGCCCTTGCTTGTAAACAGCTCTGTAAACAGCTGCACTTTATGAAACTAATTCTAAGTGAAAAGGCTGTTAATTTTAAACTAAATAATCATGTTTACAAAGAGCACTTAGTAATTATCAGCTAATATTAGAAGAAAAATAAAAAGTGTGCAGTTAAACTACTCACAGGGTCTTTTTTAGTGCCAAGTCCATCATAATACATTACACCAAGCTGATACATTGCTTGAAAATCTCTATCTTTGATTTTTTCAAATTGCTTTAATGCTTCTTCATACAACCCCTGGGAAAAAGAAAACAAACAATAACTCTATGATATGTATACCCTTACCATTTTTCAACCTGGAATATTTCTGTCATGAACGAAAACCAAAAAATTGCAGCCACAGATCTGGCAGAAAACAGAGATGGAGTAAGTTAACGACCACAAGAAAGTTGGGTAACCAAAAGCCATTCTGACAAACTTTCTCCCCTCCCCCAAACCACCATCTTTTTAGTTTGAGGAGATAAAGTCTAATTCAGAGTCCCTGCCCCATCTATCTGACATCCTTTAACTTAGATCAGCTGTTCTTACACTTTGAGGGTTTAACAGTCTGCTTTTACATCTCAGCTGAGGGTTGGTTTCACAAAACTAATAAAACAGATGTCTGAAGACTTTAATGGACCCAGCTGTCTGCCCCATGTTTCTTACGGATGTATCACCTGCAACAACAGAGATGCTTTCACTCCTGAGAATGAATCTCAGAGAGTACTTGCTTCTGCATTAAGTCAAAGAAGAAACTATACTTAAAAATACAGTTAAACAACTGTAATATAACAGTTAACTGAGCCTGGTGTCCTAACTAAAATATTTTTACACATAAAGACTAAGTAAAAACAATATTGAAATAAAAGTGTTCTTCTCTACATTTTTACTTCAAATTTTCTGTGTGTTTTGATTAAAAAGAAAGTCAGACTGCAAAAGCTTAGAACCGAGTAACAGCTCAACAGTCAGTCACATGTCCTCACAATGACCAGTCATCCCCTGTTAATACTGTCCAAGCTATTATCTAAACTATTAGTTGTCTTGGAAGCTTATCCATTATGACTGTGTGGGCACTGTATTTTTAAAGAACTCTGGCAAGAAAAAGCCAATTCCTTTTTACAACTAGCTGTCATGAATATCAGAAAACTAAGTACAGGAGGCACATTTATTCTCACTTTTCTTGAGAATTTAGTGCTATATGAAGGAGACATAGGGCCGTAATTAGCAAGTGGGGCTTTTTTCTAGTATCTAAAAGTGCAGTCCTATGAGCATGTGCATTTTTAGGCTCTACAGACATACATAAAAAAATCTGAAAAAGAAACCTGCTCAAAGAATAAATTTAGGGATGTACAGCAATATCTATCATGGACACCCAAGCCAGCTTGTCAAGAAAAAGGCAGGAGTCTGTTCATTCTGCTCCATGGAGTTAAGTCTCAGGTAATTAATTAATGAAAACATTAAGGACGGGGCCCAGAAAGCCTGAGTGAGTTAATTCTGTTCCTGCTGCAAACCCTGAGACTGATTTACACTGTACCACTGCTGCACTGTAAACAGTACTGAATCCATGCTTGTCACATTGGAAAATACCTGACTTAGTGTTTGTACTACATTCTTTTCTATCTTCCTGAACTAAGTTGTAATTTTTAAAGAAGCTGAGGTTTAAGTTCACCTGCCAGCCAGTCTTGCACTGTTCCTTGAGCATTTACTTTAAAAGACTTGGATGACCAATTTTAGCCAAAGTGGACAGGGACAGAAATCTTGAAGATAATACATTTCAACAAGTTCCAGTTCCTAGGTGGGGAACAAAGATAGAAAGCTGTGTCTTGGTCAGGGCTCACTATCACTGTAACTGAAAACAAAGTGTGTTGTATTTGGCCAGTCAGCTGCCCAAAAACCCAACCTGGTTTGGAAGCTAGCTGTAAGGATAGGCTGCTGCTTACTTATCTGGTCCTTAGGAGACCTGGGAGGGAACTGGAAGACCTCACTAGATGCTTGGGGAAAGTGTAGGAAAAGCTTATTTAGGGGGAATACCTGGTGATTTTAATGGGATAAAAGCAGCCATAGGGCACTTCTTGTAGGTGTTTTTAAGGTGTCTCTTTTTTCACTGAAGAGGTGTTTAAAATTGTCTGCTTTATAAAATATACTTAAAAGAGGGAAAGCACAACCTGTTCATAGTATCGTTGTCCATCCAGAAAAGATGCCAGAGGATCTTCACCTGCCTCTCTCCTCACCAGCGACTCCTCTGCTGTTGCCAACACTGTAATATCGGAGTGGTTCTCTGCTTAAAAACAGACACACGTCTGGGTTTGTCCCCAGAGAGGTGGAACAACAGCTTTGTAAGTACACTGATGGTCTGAAGCTGGCCGGGTCCCCTTTTTAATACATTCTTCAAAAGACTAAGACGAAAGAGAAGGCTCTGGTATAGAACGGAGAAGTTGAGTGAAGACAGCCTGAAGGAAACGTTCAGTAAATACAGCCTGACCCTTGTGTGCGCGAAGTCCGCGGCGGAAGAGCCTAAACCCGCACCTCACCAAAGCGGGGCGCTGCCGGCCGGAGCCGGGCCGGGAGCGGTACCTGGCACGGCAGGGTCCGGCGGNGCCTTGGATCGGCCCCTGCCGCTGTGCCCGGGCCCCCCGCGGCCCTGCCCCGCCTGCGCCGGCACCCGGCGCCGCTGCATAGCTGGGCCTGGGCTGGCACGGCCTCCGGCACGGCAGGAGGAAGACCGGGAATGTCAGACGGCACTTTCCGTTTGGGCTTCGCTCCGCCTCCGGCCGTTGTCCGGTGCCAAACTGGGAACAGGTGACAGGACAGGCTGCGGGGTGGGCACCCACCGGCTCTTCCCTGATACCGCCGGTCCTGTCGGAAATTAAAAGCAGAAGCCCAAAATGCTCTGCAGAATGCGACTGTGGGCAAAAGGAGCAGAAATTCTGAATGCAATTCAGAGAAAAAGGCACCGGGCGTGACGCTTCAGTCTAGCAGGCGGGACTTCACCACTTCCAGTGATCAGAAACTGTTTGTTGTAATGTTTTCCCCATATAGATATAACAAAACTTAAAAAGATAATTGAGGGAAAATGCTGTGCGAGGTTTCTCCTGAAATGTAAAGCCTCGCTTTCACTTCCGTTGATTGCTTCTGGCTGTCTCTCTTATAAAAAGGGAATAATACCAAAATGCGTGAGAGTGCTTTCAAAATAATCTTTATCTGTGTTCCCAGCTTCTTCTTTTTTTTCCAGATTATTATCATCCTTCCATTTTTGGCTGTGTGATCTGTTTCTATAGCAACAGGGACAGAGGCAACAATCAAAATGGGAGAGTGATGCTTGCCAATTTGTGTGGTTAAACCTGTGGGCTCAACATTATGTTTTCCAGCAGTCCCAAGTGATTTTAAGTACCAAGAAACTCCTAACATTAATCCTGATTCATTTTGTGTAGATGATACAGGAAAATAAGCTTTTTTAAAGCATCAATTAATTACTCGATTTAACAGACAGAGTGAAGAATAGTTTGTGAAAGCAGCAGTACCCTTCAGCAAAGACAATTAACACTGGTCGATCCAATTAACATTTGAGGCAGAAGGGTATGAGATTCACCAGCACACCTTGGTTTTTCTGACTGCTTACACACATTTATCAGAACCACTTTTCCAATTTAATTTTGTTGATACCTATGCAAGATGTGTGATCTGAGATACAAAACACAGAGGAATTTTTGCTAAGCTACATTCCATAACAGCTGTAGCCAGGAAGCCTTGTCCTTAACTGGCACTTGGGGCTGCCCCATACAAAATGAGAATTGTTGCTTCTGTGTTTATACCAGTACAAGTACTGGTTATTCAGAGGCAGAAGAGTTTTGCAGGCACTAATGAGGTGTGCAAAATGTGACCTGAAGCTCAAGAACTAATTAATAGCAGGAATTTGAAGAGAGTTTTGGCTGGCAGGATGCAAATGTGTGTGTAGGAGGCTAGGCTGGAAAGATGGGATTCCTCGGGTGCAGCTCAAAACCTCTGAATTGCTGAGGTAAGGTAGGGAGGGAAGATCTTTAAAACAAAAACAAAACAAACAAACCAAACCAAACCAAACCACAACCTCTTGGGCAATGCAAAACTATTTAGTCTTAAGCTAATTCCGGATATGTGTGTTTTTCAAAACAGTCTTTATAGTTGCATAAACAATGACTGGATTTCTGGCATATGTGCAGAGGTACTTCACCCCTAACAATGCATAGTTAGAAGTGTAGGAATTTTATTTGTTTGTTAACTAATTTGCTTGGCTAGCTGTTCAGGGAAAAAACCCAACACAACATTTTGTAATTACACAAGTATATTTCTTTCCATATAAAAGAAAAGTGAAAACTGTCACTTACTGAAATAGTTCTGCTGAATTGATTCACTGCCTATCTACCTGGATTTCCGCACCTTAAAAAATTGTACTGTATATGCTCATGTTCCACTAAAATAATTTATATTAGCTTTCCCAAAGGAGAAGCAGAAGGTAATTTCATCATGTTTGTGAATGTATTTCAGAACTATGTATACCCTAAAGGAACACTGTTAGGCTTCTTTTCTTCCTAACTCTGTTTATTAAAACCATGCCATTATTATTTGTTTTTTAAATACCTGACTTTCAATTTTTTTTTTTTTTAAGTCATGGTAGTGATTATGAGGGACTTCCATAACAAACGTAGGCATTCGACACAGAAGGGAATACCATAGTGCTAAGGGAACAGAATCGTGCACCTTGGGCACTCACCCTCTCTAGGATACTTCAAGCTCATGTAAGTGACAATCAAAGTTCTGTATTTGCAAATGTATTTTGAGCAGAGATGTAACAACAGGTGGCTGTGCCCAGATCCACCATTGCCAATTCTAGTCCCGCTCAGACTGGTGATGAACTTGCTGTAATGTCTGTGCTGAAGGGGAGACCTGGGTTTTACAGCGTGGCATGTCTGGCCAGTCTCCCTGGCCTGGAGGAGGGAGGGCAATAGTACGGATTTCTTTTTACTGACTTAAGCTTTTTTGGGGGCAAAATCTAAATTAATTCCCTATTGTTTTCTTTCCTAGATCCAAGTCTGCCTCGGTCTAGCCTTCCCAAACCAGCGTTAAGGTACGCCTGGCAGCAGCAGCACAACCAAGCAAACACCAGGCCGCGCTCAGGGCTCGGTGGCTCCGGCTGACGGCGGCACCGGGGCTTCCAGCGACGCCCGCTCCCGGCGGTGCAGCAGCCGGTGCCGGCTGCCCGGGGCTCCGGAGGGCGCTGCCGCGNCAGCCGGCCACAGACGGACCCGCGCCCCGGAGCCCCGAGCCCCGAGGGCCCCGCGCCGAGCAACGGGCAGCGATGCTGATGCTGGACTGCACTTCAGAGGTGAGCTTTGGGAGGGTCCGCCTGTGGTTCTGTCTTACCGGCAGCACGGCTGCGGAAGTGAACGAGGTGTAGTTTGCCTGGAGCTGCTGCTATTAATGTTGGGGCACTGACGTTGTCGATCGGTATTTCTGGTTAAGAGATTAAAAGCCAAAAAAGTCTTTCTTGCACTGCTATTTAAAAAAAAGAATTAAAAGGCAGTCTCAAGGAACATGAAGGTCCAATGATTTGCAAGGGGAATGTTTTTTGCTGTGATGCAGTGTTCTGAGACCTGCCGTGGCTTACACTGGCAGTAACATTTCTTTTTTTCTTTTGATACCTTGTTTTAGTCTGGTAGTTTCAGCAACTTATTTGAGACAGGAACCGGTGTAAACGCACCTGCAGATGCCTTTGGTCAGTCTCCAGCTCACTTGGCTGCTTGTGGTGGTGAAGCTTTTTTTCTACTTTGGCAACTGCAGACAGGAGCAAATCTGAACCAACAGGTAAGAACACATACATTTTATTCCTTCCACTTCTAATCTGGCATGTCAGTAAATCCATTTAATATTATTTACATACTTTTTATCTAAGAGAGGGTTTTTTTATACTCAGTTGTATTGTTTTTTATACTCATATTGTATATGAGGTATCTGGATTTGCTTATTCTAGAGTAACTTCTGGCATGAACCAGAAATCCTGTCTATATTGCATTAGCAATTTCACTTGCAATGTATAATTCAATTTTCACAATTAAAATGCTGTGTGCAGACGTCCAAACAACTTAATTCTTTTACACAACTGAGTATTTTTCCTCCAGAATTTTGTCCCTACTTCTAGTAAATGTAAGGATTCTTACTCTAGTTGCTTAGTTTAATTCCTTATACCTCTGAGCTGGTAGTGAGCTATTGGTCACAGCAATATGAATGGTGCTGAGAGATGCTGTTAATCCCTGTAGAGAGGATTCTGTGTAAGTTAACTTTTAAAAGGCAAAGGTTAAACAATGAGTAGTGCAGGGGACAGCGCTTCTACTTTGTGATGATGAATACACTAGACATTTAATGGCAGTTACCAAGTACACTTTACTAGCTATATTCCTTTAATCTCTCAGCTCACAGCAGACTGGTATACATAAATAGTCATTTTGGAGACAAGACAGCTTTATCCTATTCCTCTTCTTTCAAATGATTGTTAAATTGCGTTTTTAGGATTGCCTTGGAGAAGCCCCGATACATAAAGCAGCAAAAGTTGGGAGTTTGGAATGTCTTGCTCTCCTTGTTGCTGGTGATGCTAAAATTGAGTAAGTTGAGCTACATTTAGGAACTTCAGTTAAGTGTCAAAGGACGTGCATTTTATGCAGCACATTTAACTTGCTCAGAACACGCGTGCTAAGGCTGCAAATGTAGCATGGCTATAGCCCTAAGAGTATTAAAAACTGACATAAACACCAAAGGAGCACAGACCACATGCTGTTGTTTAGCTATATACCTCTGTAACAACTGCTGAGAGAATATTCCTGATCATAATCTCACCTTCTTCTTGCCTTCTGATAAGCTAAGCTAGTAATAGTCTGATGACAAATTTATTTAAAAATAATGATTCCTTTTTGTATTTAATACCAGCCCCCTCTATGAGCCCTATGCTATCCTTGACAAATCTTCTTCATATTGATTCTCTACTTACTTTTATACATCTGCCTAAATTACCACTTAATCAGTGCTTGCTCATTATTCCAGTTTAATTGCTTATTGTTAATTCTGTGTTTCAGCTTGTGCAACAACAGTGGACAGACAGCAGCAGACCTCGCACTGGATTATGGCTTTCTGGAATGTGCCAAGTTCCTCAGGACAATTCAGCACACTCAGACAATGAAACTGAGAGGACAGCCTGGATATTCACTAAGTGACAAACATGGTTTACAGAGAGAGGATCCAACTGCACAGAAACAAGAAAGTGAAACCAGCAGATCCATAAACAGGAAGAGGAAAAGATCAGATGGTGTGTAATAGTGTTGGTTTAATACAATTCAGAATATTTTTAAAAATGTTTTTAGCATCTAAGTTAGACACAGAGCAGTCAGATTTAAAAGCCTGCTAGTATGGATAAACTTGCATTGGTATTTAAGAGTAGGGTCTTCTTGGAAATGGACAGTACATGTGGAATGCCACTTAAGAGGCTACTTTAACACAGAAGAAATAAAAATCATAGGTTCTCTTACTGATGTACTGATGAAGTAGCTACAGACTTATTTTAAATGTTTGTTTCTATGACAGATCTTGTCTCCTAGCTGCCAGAAGAAACAGCTGTAATCGCAACATGAAATAAGGGGAATCTGAAGTCTGAAGAACCATGACTGGATGATACAGTGAGCAGTCAGATGTGTGTGCTGGGACACTGTCTCCTTCTGAGAAGGAGGAAAGCTTGTTTATAGTTACTTCTTACAGAAGAATGTTGTGAGGTTTTTTTCCCCCCTAGAATACTTGTATTCATACAGCTATAAATAAATGAGCATGTAAAAATTCTCTTGCATTTTCTTTCTGTGTAAAGATGAGAGCAAAATCAATAAAACTCAGTACATATAGCCATTCTTCTCCCACTCCTAAAATGCAGCATCAAGAGTACCAGCAGCAAACAAGGCCTTTGAAGAGATTCATAATGGACAAGACAGCTGGCTAAGTGGAACTTGAAAGGCAGAGGACAGTTCATCTTTTTGTCATGAAAGAATTCCATAAAACAAAAGGATTTGGCATTGAATCTATAAAGATTTTAGCAGAAGAGAAAATTCTATATAAACATAAAGTCGTCCTATGGAAAAGTACAGAGTATTCGTTGCCCAATAAATACATTTGTAAGGAATACAGTTCAAAGCAGGTAACTTATTTCTAGAGGTTTCATTTAAAAAAAATAGTTGCTTAAGTTATTCAAGCAACTTTTCTATTTCAACTGGGTTTTGATTGACTTAAAGCATTATTTTCATAAATTACAGGACAGTTTTATCTAGATCAGCTACTATTCTGTCTCAGCACGTTCAGCATAAGAGTGAATTTAAATAGCTTTTGGTCGTTGAGGTAGGCACAGATTATAATAGGCGTCCTTGTTCCAAAAGTCCGGACCCTTCCATCCACACCAGCCCTGTCCAAGGAAAAGCAAGATAGCTTTTAAATCTACTATGAATTCTGGTTTTCCTGTCTACTGCTATTGGATCTATTCTTATTTTACTAATCATACTAATCTAAGATGTATGAATTATTTCCAAATGTCTACAGAATGCAATGACAATTTTCAGAAAGTTCTCTAGATGCCTGGAAACACATTAATGGGAAACACATTACAAAGACACTCTCCCCCTTCCTCCTTCCCCAGCTTAGTTCTTAGAAAGTATCACCCCCTCCCCATCCCCACCTTCCCACGACCTTCTGCTGCTACTGAGATTGTTATTCTGAAACCACCATTCTCACAGTTTCCTTTTCTCATCCTGAATCCATGCCTTCTTTGGTAAGAGTTGATATTTCAGTCCGAAACAGAGCTCCTATCAAAAATCGTGCTGTTCAACCCCATTCAGCAGAAACATTCTAACGAAAGCTTTTAAGTTTGCAGAGTACCACATAATTATTGGAGGTGTTTTTGAAGAAAAGAGCTATACATAGTCCACCTCAGTTCCCCCCCAGACACTTCTGATGAGGAAAGTGGGTTCTGCATGTATTTTATCCTCCTGGTCCACTGGACCATTCTTAACAGCTGTAACAGCCTTTGGTCCTACATGTTCTTTGGGAATTGTTTCTTCCCGTATTCATTTCAAGCTTTGATCATTATAGGCCAGCAAAATGTTTCTTAAACAGCTTTTTTTCTTGCCTTGTTTTTTTTTGTTGGTGTTTTTTTGTTTGGTTTTGGTTTTTTGGGGTTTTTTTTTGTTTGGCCTACACAAGGGTATCAAAGATTATAAATAGAAGTTACTATTTGCAACTTAATATGAGAAACAGAAAAGACATTTATCACCTAACACTGACAGCATGATTTAACTGCTTTCAGTTTACATTTTTGACACTATGTTTACTAGTTTGTAATGTGCTGCATCATCCCTTTTGGTGGCTTTAAATGTGGAAAGGACATTACATCCTCTTGAGCTCTTTAGAGTTTTTCCACATTTTCAAAACAGTTCAGTACCTACCCTCTGAACATTGTTCAAGGTCTCATCTGAGAATGGTTAATGTTGGATTTTTAAAATAACTCTTAAAATTTAAATCTCTGCTGCTTCTGCCTGAACAGAATTTTCTGTTTTATTAAAAATACAAAAGACATTTATCATATATACTCCTGGGTAAAAAGATGGGTGAATTCAGATAAAATAAAGAACATTGCTTTATAGTATAGTAAGTTGATGTAGTTGCTGATCTGATACATCTCCTCCAAAGACACTAAGTTTCAGAAACTGACAATACTTAGCATA
The DNA here is from genome assembly GCA_013399195.1 of Dicrurus megarhynchus. NCBI lineage: Eukaryota > Metazoa > Chordata > Aves > Passeriformes > Dicruridae > Dicrurus > Dicrurus megarhynchus. Next base: position 936,557 of record VXAD01003979.1, read on the forward strand.
TTGTAGTATGCAGGTTAACTGGGGTCAGCACTGCTTCCATAAGGAATGGAGAAGCCACAGAATGGCCAAGTTGTATTTGGCTGGACATTATCTGTTTAATGCCAAAATACATGTATATACATAAATGTGTGTGTATATACATGCATCAAGCCTCACCTTTTCCAAAATAACATGCAGATCTTCTCCTCCAGTGTAATGTGGGTCTAGAATCAAGTATTTTATGTGCCCTGTAATCTCATTCCAAGCCACTCCTAATATTGTGTGAGCCAAAACACCTCCACCTAAAATAGGAGAAACACAGATTGCTAAATTTTTTTTCACTGAGATTGACTTAATGTACAAGGGTTAAATAAAAGTACATCCAAACCTTCTATTAACAGATTAACCTGGTTATCAAGATAATTCTGAAAGTGTCTGACATAAGATTCTTCACATTATTAAACAACGTATCTGTACTACATCGAAGAAAGATTAGTCGTAGTAACTAAAATAAATAGAGAATTTATTTTCCAAATTTGTTCTAAGCAAGGCAGGTTAAATCCTCAACACTTCTACCAGACGAAGTCAAGAATATTTCATTTATCTCTTTTGCACTTTTTCTTTAAAGAAACCGAACTGTAGAAAAGAAATCTGCAAAATTTCCTGGTGGTAAAAGGACTAAAATTAGAACAGAAATCAGAATTTCTCGATAAGGTTTATCTGCTGTTTTCTACAAAGTTACATCAAATATCAGGGCCAGAAGAGTAAATTCTAATTTCCAGCCTGAAAACAGGAAAAGGGGGTATTTTGATGAGATGGGCACAGGTCAACTCTTGCATGTTTCCTTCAGATAACATGTAATACTTTACGTCCCTGCAATATTGTAGTAATAGCTCCACACAGCAGGTGGGGATTGCAAAATCCCTGGAAGAATACAAGCAAAAACAATCCCCAAAAAGCACCCTCAAAAAGCCAATCTCCAACCCTCCAACAACAACAAAATTAAACCAACCTACAAGAGAGCATTACAGGGATGGGTAAGTTATAGACTAAAAGATTCTTCAATATAGGATTATACATTCTTGAAATTCAGACAAAAAGACTGCTGAAAGGCCAAGAATATTTAATAGAATCATAGAATTGTTTAGGTTGTAAGGGACCTTAAGCATCACCTACTTCCCATGGGCAGGTCACCTCCCACTAGACCAGGTTGCTCAAAGCTCCATTCAACCTGGCCTTGAGCCTTGGGCCATTCCCCTGGCCTTGGGGCATCCAGAGATTCTCTGGGCAGCCTGTTCTGGTGTCTCACCACCCTCACAGAGAGACATTTCTTCCTAATATCTGCTCTAAACCATCACCATACCAAAGTCTGGACTTCTGGCACCCCTATTTTGAGAAAGTTACACTGTATTATCACAGATTGCAAAACTGCTTAAATTAATGTTATTACAGTTGAAAATAATAATATCAATATTTCTAATTTCCTAAAACACAGCATGGAAATAGTTCAGTTAATGTCACAGTATTCTTACAAATGGCACTTCTTATCTTACCAATATTTCAGATTATTAAAACTGGTCTTTAAGCAAATTTGGATAATAACTTTCTCTTCCAAGCCAGATAAGTAGTACTTTTCTCTGAGGGGAAGTTTTGGGGAACTCTATGAACTTCTGCTCCTGCAGAGAATGGAAGTCAGCTCAAGTTCTGACTTAATAGCAATTTACAAAAACACCATTTAGACTGACTTTTGTTACCATGCTTAATACTGAGTTTGAAAGAAATACGGAATAAAAAGATACCAGCCAGACTAAATTGTATAATTTTCAAGGCTACCTTGGGAATACTGTAATTTTTAATTCATCTACAGTTTTGATTAACTCTTGTACAGTAAATTAAATGGGTTCTAATTGAAATGAAATTCAGCACAGGGAGGCCATGCACTTTCATTAGCATTCTTCAACTCTCAAGCACTTACCAATCATAATTGGAGTTCCCTCAGTCTTGAAATGATTAGCAAGCTCTCTTCCCTGCAGCACTAGTTCAGAACCCTGGCTAGGTAAGAAGAATGGTAAGAGATTTGTCATTCTCACTAGGCTTACTTCTCTAATTATCCATTATAGTTGTTTACTGCATAGATAACTGATTAGAAAGTCACTTGGATTATTCCTGCGTAAACTTCCTGAGACAATCTGAAAAACGTTTTCTAACACAAGGTCTAGTTGCTAGGCAAAGAAATTAATACAGACATTTTTAATATTTTGTCTTTATATTTCTTTCTATAGCGGCTAATCTTTTTAAAACCCAATGAAAGTCTGTGTGCCTACTCCCCAGGCAGACAGAATGGATTAAATGCAGACAGAATACAAAACTGGAACTCTGGGAAATGGTGCATTTATGATAATAGATCCAGTACTGGTGTTGCTAGTGCAGCTGTGATGTCTTATTTCCATAAAGAATTAGAGATGCTAGCTGGAAATAAGCCCAAGACAAAAATGCCATCCACTGCCAGTGACCAGCTGAAAAAGCTGCATGATTGTTTCTTCTTCCCAGCATGGTACTGATGTTGATTTTTCATAACACTGAAAAAAACTGGTGCTCCCTTGTAGCAGCACTATGAACAATTCTACCCAGTTCAGAAAGAAGAGTATTCTATATTCTCACATGCAGGAATGAAAATCTTCCTACAGCTAGGGCCTGTCACAGCTGCTATAAATAATAGGTGGATGATCTGCAAGTACAAGTACATCTGAAACAAAAAAATTATTAAAATATTGAAGACCTGAATTATTTTCCTAACATTAAGGATACCCATCACCACGCTCTTTTAGAATATCTACATTGTGATTTTACTCCAAATAAACTTAACACATAAGAAGTATTTTGAGTTGTATTTTCATACACACTGTTAGTATATGCCCTTAATTTCATGATTGTATTTATCATAACATGTTCAAGGATTTGTTAGTCTGTTCAGTACTGGCTTAGTGCTGCCTAAATGATAAAAATACGGTAATTTTTCTTCTGATAAATGCTAAAGATTATTCTTTTTGTCCCAAATATCTTCATCGGGTCCTTCATTGTGTATGAGAGTATCAGACTGCCAGAATGGAAACAAGTTCCTTGCTTTATCTGCCACACAAATGCAAAAAGGACAACATTATTTTCCAGACTTCTCAACAATTTGCCTCAATCTTAAACTCACAGGTTAGGTCTGTGACCGCAGTAATAATTTATTTGTCAGTGCACATGCAGTTCTCTGTGGCCATCAGACTGTGTGCCTGCATCAAAAACTATGTTTGTAGTGCAAAGGAAGAGGCTGAATTCCAGATCAGTTTGCATATCATTAAGCAATTTATAGATTAAGCACACCCAATGGGAGCCACATTTCTTGTGGAAGCATTAGACCATCGCTTTATAAAACTGGGCAATTTGCATATTATTAAGCAATTTCTAGCAACTGGAAACTGGAACCCCAAGCTCCCAAGAAATTTAAGGCCACCTTCATCTGTAAGCACTTAGCCCAACTAAAGGTGGAATACAGGCTTTATGAGCAAGGAACCCTTAAAAGATTTATTATCTCTTTAATTATCCCTCTTCTCCCATGTACTGTAATCATGATTTGCATTTTAAGGCATTCAGTCTCTTTAGCAATTACCAAGCTACTAAACAGGTAGTGATTCTTACCTGACAAATAATATTTTGGATGTTATTCCAAAAAGCTGATTCAAAACAAGCTGTACCTCAATCGAACCAATCCATTGCCGTGACCCAACAAATGCCGCAGGCTTGTCTCCAGCATCAACCAGTGCCTTTGCAACATCATAACGAGGAAGAAACCCAAGCATCAACAACATATAGTAGGGAATTCCACCACATTTTGTGAACAAAGTTGGTTTATATATATGGGCATGTGTTTTGAACCTAGATGGTCAAAAGCAGACCAATGAATGTTGAATTCATTTGCTGCAGCTCTGTTTTGGAAATGCCCCTTTGAGCAGTAATGCAGAACTGTGTCCATGAGCAGAGACTACAAACCCCAGGTCCACAGGCAGACTTCAGGATGGGAGGGTAACCACTGAGCTGTTTAATAATGGAGAGTGTCATTTGTACACTGCAGAAGCCACGTCACAGACTGAAAGGCTTGGATTTCTATTCAAAGCACTCAGGAAAGGATCGATAAAATAGTGCTCTGAGGAAGAGGCCACTGATACATGTCAAAGGTTATGGTTTATTTTAAACTCTTTTTCATTCTGAGGCTTATATGTTACATGCAGCACAGGAGAGGGGCCTTTTCTGCTCAGGACACAAAGCCCACAAGGTCTTCTGCAGGCTACTGCCCTCTTTTAGATGCCTAAAAATACTACAGGAGTGCACAGACTTCAGTAGCATTCAGGTGCGGATTGAGAAATGTTCAGGAAATGCAGTTTTACCTTTAGCATTCACATCCCTGCTACGTATGATAAAAGTTTTTTTATGGAATGAATTAAACTTTACTGAAAATGTTCAGTAAATAAATGTAACACGAAGAATTATATTTAGAAGACTGAAGGTAACTGCAGTATTCCTTGATAGGCATACCCAAGTATGGGTATTAGCTACAAGCCTACAGTTTTACTTCAGTGCTGTTAACTGAAATGAACATATTCAAGTATGCATTTGAATTCAAAACAGAAAAAGAAGTGAAGGAGAGTTCAAAAATCAGGAAAAGTGCACTGCTGTCAATGGCAAAGTTGCAAAAGGTGTCAGTAAATTCATGTGTAGCATCTGGGAACTAATCCAGCTGTCACTTAATATGACAGCCAGCTATAAAACTGATTTTAGCATGACACATTGGGTTCTTTGTTCTCTTTTCACTTGACAAAAACACTGAAAATGTTGTATCACAGCTTCTAATAGAATATTACTCCAAGGAAACATTTAAAAGACTATTTTAATGTATCTTATTTGTACAGATTATGTCACCCAACACGGATAAACAATTCAGAACCACCAGTTCAATTTAAGGGACAAAAAAATCCCACAAATCCAAATTCTAAAACACATGAATTTGACATTTAAAAAATAACCTACACAAACCTTTCTAGACAAATATGCATAAAATAATCTTAAATATTCTGTACCTGTTGAATTTCCTTGTGTGTGGGTATAGGTCTATCCATATAGCCTTGGTGCTTGAACCAAGAACAGATTGTCTGCAAAGACCGATAGGCACAGCCCCAGCCACTGTCATCGATGCGATCCTGCATATAGTGGTGGTAACTGTATACACCTTGTACTAAATAAACCTGCACAGGAGGAGAGAACACAGAAGCATCTGATCACACTTGCATCAGTTTTCAGAGAAGTTACATGACCTGTCACTTGCACTGTAAAGTTTTCAGTTGGGGACTGCAAATCTTGGGAAGATTTGAAGGGTCATTATTCACACGATTACTCCGCCTGTTTTTGTCTCCTAAACTTCTCTGTTCACAGTTTTAACTTCTTGTTGTGATTCTGAGAAACTTTTTAGAATATATGCTAAAAACATGTACATTATTTTCCCAAGAAAATCCAATTTCTTTGGGACAAATACAGCAAATTAAAGCAATGCCATTTTGTGCAGAGGAGCCCTTTTACTTAAAAGGTCAAGCCAATTATTTCACTTTCTCATCTACACATCACTATCTAAATTACTCATTTCAATAAAAACAATTCTCAATTAAAATAAAAAGGTACATTCTGAAAAATGTTTCAACTTAAACTTACCATACCAGACTCCATGCCAGGTGAACTAAGATGTAAATGTGGATTTCTGAGATACCCATCTTTATATGGTTCATCTGGAAAATGATAAGCATTTGCTCTCTTGAAATACGGTCTGTCACAAGGCAGATTGTATAACCCATGCAATTCCTACATGCAAGTTCAAACAAAAATAAGAAACACAATTCAAATTTTGGATTAAAAGAAAGATCACATTCTAAGTAGCAATAAAGACATAATTTTAACAGCATTTAAACATAATTTTAACAGCTTACCAAATTATTAAAATATGCTTAATTAAACATTCAGCAGGTATGCTTACTACTAGACCTCACCTCTCCAAGGAAGCTCCTGCAGGCTTACCTCCCATCTAGAGGGCCCACTGTTTTATGCAGTCCTGTTACATAACACCTGCTGCTGGGGCCCCACTGAAGATACCACAAGTGACAGGTTTGTTATGAAAGTATGATAAAATACACCATCATAGAAAAGGATTACAGTTTTATCTACACAGTAATGTACATACACCAAATCTTAATCTTAACTGATTTTGGAACATACAATTAACACGTACCGAGACAAAGTAAAGATATTGGGCTTACAGTTCAAGCAGATTCAGTCTATTTTTAAATTTCTTAAGCTTTTTACCACACAGCAGCCACATTTAAAGAGATATATTGTCTTATTTCACAGAGCTTAAAAGTGAAGGGAATGATGAGATCATCTAGGATAATGTGTGTAACACAGGTAATACATTTTAGGTAGATGACCCAGCACTGAACCCAGCTACAGGAGCTGCACTGACACTTCCCATCAGTGGGTAACAGTGAACAGCAGACAGAGAGCAGGAAACACAGACAGTGCCACCAGTGCCTGAGGCCTCTGCAAACACAGGGCTAGATTGGGTTTTATATGCCATGTAATGCTTCACACAGAAAAAGAAAATGAAAAGTCCCCACAGTTTCTACACCTTTAAGCTGCAGAATATTCTTTCCCTGCTATCAGCACATGAAATTGTGTGACCTGGACTGGTATCAGTCTTAATCTGAAAGGACTGCTGCATCTCAACATTTTTCCACCTTATCCATATTCTCTTTTCTAGGTGTGCCAACCCAGAAGGCAAAAATAAGCCAAAAACTAGCTAAGCCTGGTCAGCTGTGAGCTACAAAAAGCAGCCCCCTCCAAACAAACAGACAAAAACCCCACAAAACCACAAGAAAAAAAACCAAAACAAACAAACCCCCCAATACTAACCCTTTCAGGACGTGTGTTAAAACCTGAATGTAGTAACACACCAAAAGTAAACTGATGTTCTACCATAGAAGTAGAGAAATTCAAAGAATACTGTACTGGAAGTATAATTTAGATAAAATCTCTATCAACCAATTTTTATGTACTTTTAGAGTTTCTATTGTTCCCTTACAAAAATGAGATCTGGCACATTCTATAAAATAACTTCTAATAAATCAAGTTTCCAGATTCAGTATACTGCTATGGTTATAATAAAAATAAATTTAAGAAAAATAGCAGTATCTCCTAGTATTTATTCTACATTGACTAAATGGAAAGCTTTAGCACTGCTTCAATTATAGTAATTAAAAGTAAAAAGAAAAGATCAGGTTCTGTTACGGTTTGTTGGCTTTACCTTTCTGTAACTTTCCAGCTGATCATCTGAAATACCCGTAGGATATGAGATTGTTACAAGGTGATTTTTTCCTGGTAACATGAAATGAAATTGTTCTGGTACCACAATTGATGTTCCCTTCACATATTTCATGATACATCTTTCCATGTCAGTTAATTGCCCATGAATTGCTTTCACTAGGAGATTTTGTACCCTGCAAAGTACAAGGGAGAATATTTTAAAAAGTAGAGCAGCGACAGTGAATCATTTTTTCTCACAGCTGTGAGTTATACAATACCTAAATGCATGTCTGACCTGGTAGTGCAGATGACTGCACTACTTCAATGCTTCTGCTCCCACAGGGAAAGGCAGAGCCCAACCGTGCCTTACTCAAAGCTTGTCTGCACACAGAAATCCCTAGTGATTCAATCCTCCAAAATGCAGCTACCCTGCTCTCATATCAGAAACACAATCAGTGTGAGCATTTGCCAAAATAAAAATTACATATATGACTATTTTTTGGTTTTTTTTTGCATTTTATCCACTCCAGTTATTGTTGCTCAGAGTCAAATCCTATGGAAAAAATGAAAGGAAAAAATACAGAGCCAGACTCAAATGTTTTCCATCTCTACCTACCCAGCTGCAGTCCCTAATGTAAGGCTGAGATTACAAAGACTCATCAAATACACTCCAACTCTCACTTCTATACACCTCACATACAAGAATTTCTAGAACATCTTCCTGTCTTTCTCAATTCCTTGCTAAGCAATGGTTATGAGTTATCAAATCTGCCAGACATTGATAAACTGAATTTTTTATAGACAGCAAAAGGATCATGTCTCAAGATTATTAAAGTTAACAGCTGTCTACATGAGCTTTTATTATTTACACAGTTAAAAGCACATCACAAAAATACTATATACATTTCATTAAACTGATGAATGATAGAGTTTTACTTCATTATTTCAAGAAAAAGCAGAAATGAAGCTGAAAAATTGCAGGTTCAGGATAACACTTACTTTCCCCATGGTTCTTCTGGAGACACAGATACAACAACATCAACTGGTAATGTCATATTTATGTAGCGGTGTTCCTTCTTTTCCCTTTCAATGACTGGAGCCAAAGCAGCTAATGAAGATGTCATTTCCAACATGAGGTCTACATTGATTACCTGCTGCTGCTGAGAATAAAGACAGCAATAGTACATCTCCAACTACACATGCACCAAGAAGGGAAAAGTAAGATTGCAGATATTTGGTATCAAACTCAGTAGTTAAATACCTGGGTTTAAAAAAAAAGCTGGTAATGTTAAAGACAAACTTCTATGTGCTGATCTACCATAGGTGGATCTCTGCATTCATGTTGAGTCTCAATGACTTTAAAAGCATTCTTTTAAGTCATGTCAATGCCTACTTGTGTACAGAAAAACCTAGGGAGGGCAACTTTAAAAATGTTTAAATGATAATTTGTCTTACATAATTTATGAGTGGCTGAGAAACATACCGTATCCTGTAACTTTTTATCCTTTTTTCTGCCAAGCTTTCGTTTGGTCTCATCTTCTTGATCAAATCTGAATTATCAACAGAAAGAGAAATTCCTATAATATGAAATTAATCTGTTAACCCTCCCCCCCCAGTTTTTAAATATACTCACTGTATAAATCGTCTTATCTCCTTACATGCAGACTCATCAGTCAGCTCTGAAACTGTGGTCATACCATTGTTAGGCCACACATAGACTGGACTGTGGCAAATTCTGAATACAAGAACCTCCGAGGACAGTTTGTTTTCAAGATCACTGAAAACATATCCTAGAGCCTTTTTTGCTGATGCCTCTGAAACACAGTAAGGATACAATTAGCCTAGAAAATCCCCTCACCATTTTTTAATAGCTGCTGGGCATACATTTAATAAAATTGTTTTGACTTGGAATAAAGATGCAAGTGCTGTTATGATCAGAAAATGACTGGGCAAACAAAAACTGAGGTAAGATTTCACTTAGCAGGTGTGTCTCAAATGTTCACATTCATACCTCCCTGAACAAAAGTGTACTAGTTCTCTCAGATGCTGTCAAATTTACAGAATAACCTACTCTGCAGTCACTTACCACATCTAAAAACTCTTAACCAAGCCTACAGCTGCAAACAAACTTCTGTGTACAGACAAATTTTTACATATATTTAGGCTTTTGAAAAAATCCTGGAAAGATTCAATCTGAGTCACGCATTTTTGACTTTGTATCATTGCTCAGAAATACAAACCAAAACCAGATGAAACCTTTGGAAAAGCAGGGCCTACATTCCAGCTGAGGACCAAGTTTTGGCCAACATAAACCTGTAAGCCACAGTCTGGTTTGCCTGAAACTTTATTACTGGTATATACAGTTGTCTTTCAGTGCTTGTAAAGTGTTTGACCCACACCTTACAACCTGAACCAATACTGGATATGACACTATTGGGTATGACAGAGTAACTCTGGCACATTAGTCACATTTTCTTCCTCACTGTGAAGGTTAAAAACCATTAGTTTGAATACAGTAAGTTTAAAAAGCCTAACAAGTTATCAAAGACTATGCTGTACCCCTCTGATACATTAACTTAAATTTGGTCACTATTACATAACTTTTGTACTAGAAGTCTGTAAAAACTACATTATTAGAAAAGTCAAAGGAAAATTGCTCCAAAAGAAAAACCTCACTGCCCTTCCAAAGGAACAGTGTGCCATATTTACACACCAAGAGGTGTGAGTACTATGCACTTGGACAATTCAAACACCAGTCTGCTTCACTGCGGTTACAATTCAATACACTGTAGACAATGTCAAATAAATAACCCTTCTCTGAGGATGCAACTCACAAAATGCTGCTTTGGATGAGGTCAATCTATTCAACACTTCTGCTCCACATCATGAACTCAAATAAGACCAAGTTCCTTATCAAGGTTCCCTAGATGGAATTCAGAGTTTCTACTAGAGACACGTCCTTTTAAAATGCAGACCGACAGAGTGGAGCCAAAAACAGCCTCCTTCCTCGTTTTGCCCTAAGACAGCTCAACGGCCACTGACAGCCCTGAGCAGGCTTTCTGAAGAGATAGTCACTTTACTGCAACAATGTGGGACCAGAGGAGCCCCTTAACGCCATAAGGACTAGTCCCTTGCTATCACATGGAATTGCAGTAGCCAATCCTGTCTAAATTCAGTAGTGACTAGTTAGCTTGTTCCTCACCTCTATTTCTCTAGAAAGATTGGACCACAGTCTCAAAATTGTATTATTAATACAGCCCTGTTATAACCAAATTCATTGCCTTAAAGTTTTAAGTTTGCTTAAAATTTCAGGGTCACCTTTAGCTTCAAGCTGAAAACTGGTCCCAATAACATATCCATAAGTAAGAAGTATATGCAAAGGAAATTAGTTTAAAATGTCAATGTAAAGTGTATTTCAAATTAAAACAAAAAACATATGATGGAAAAAAACTCAGAAAATTTATGGAGATAAAGAATAACATTTTTTGTACTTAATCATTACAGGTTTCTGAAGAAGCACTTAATACCTGGTGAAATGCTAAGAAAATAAATATAATAAATAGTTTCTTAAAAAAAGTTTATATAAGTATTAGGAAATCTATTAGTCTTATAGACACACCATCAGTAGTTCCAAGCTGAAATGCAAGATCCAAGCCTCCTCTTATTCTGAAGAGTATATCCATAACTTCTAGAATTACCTAAGGAGAAAAAAGAAGCAATGAAAAATGAACAGCCATTTCCACATGCCTTTTCTCAAGCCACAGCTGACTACTGTTATACCACAGTGTGCAAGCACACCAGCAATTACTGCAGCTGCTCAGGTTACAGAAGGCCAGCGAATAAACAGGGAAGTGAGTGGCTCAGCAGTGCACAGTCACTGCAACCAGCACCTCAGTTACACAAAAAAGCCATAATTTTATACTTCTACCACATAGAAATACTTTAGGTAAAATGTCATTGTTTCTCATTGTTTGAATCCAAAAACCATGTTTCTCATAATTTCTTACATATATATATATAAAATATATATACTTCCAGCTCAAGTAAAGCAAGGACAGAACTAAGCAGAAAGGTAATTAGGCACAACTGTAAGTATGCATTCATTAGTTAGGAAATCACAGTTTCAGGGCAATGAGAAAAACAAAGGGGGAGGGGAGTGACATACACAACCTCTAGAATTAAGGCTGAGTTTCACATTTGACAGGAGAGCTACTTATGCCACCATAGAGGCCACCCAGCTGTTTCTTCCCCCTCCCGAAGCCCCTGCTCTGTGTCCTCACAACTGCTCGCTGCAGACATTTTAACTTCACCAGAGAACTCATGCAGATGGAAAAACACCCTTCTATTTAGAGAGGGCTTTTTCAGACAGATCAATCCCTAGTAACGTTCAAAGCACCAGACAAAAACAGCGGTGGTAGTACAGAGAGGAACAAAAGGTGACAGATGAGTGTGGGTATTGCTCAGTCTAACAGTCCACAGAAAGTGGTTAACAGCTTTAACTGCTCCAAAACACCACCAAGCACCTGTAAAAATAATTATACTAGGACCTTTTGGAAAGACTTATTGCGCAACTGCTTACAAAGTACAACATACGTCCAAGTGCAATGCTGTTGCTACTCATGAAATAAAAACCCCAAAACACAGGACTAATTTTCCTTCCATTAAAAGCATTCCAAAGAGAAATATGCAAAACATGCATGCCTTGAAAATATAATCATCTACTACAGTTTATCTGCTGGTGAAGGATTTTCAGGTTTCAGTGATTCTGGAGTGCCAAGAAGCAGTTTGGTTTCTGAAGCATAATCCTGAAGTATTTTAGATAACCAGCTTATCTGTATTAATAGGGTCTTGGAGTGTGGGATCCACAAAAGTGCCAGCCAGAATGTGAAAAAATGTTTGCCTGGGTTGATGTGAAAGATGTTTTTTATTTGAATTATTACTACACAAGAATAATGTCCATGAATAAGAAGAAGAGCTCTGCAAAAGGAGCCACTTTTGATAGTGGCTCATCATGGACATCACAGAATCACAGAACGGGTGAAGTTGGAAGGGACCACAGCAGGTCACAGAATCACAGAATCTTCTGAGTTGGAAGGGAACCACAAGGATGATGAGTCCTACTCTTAAGTGAATGGTCCATAATGGGGATCAAACCCACAACCTTGGTGTTAGGGTCATCTGTTCCAAGTTCCCTGCTCAAGCAGGGTCATCTTAAGAGCACATGGCACAGGATTGTGTCCAGACAGTTCCCGAGTATCTCCAGTGAGGGAGACTCCACAGCCTCTCTGGACAATCTGTTCCAATGCTCAGTCGCTGCACAGTAAAGAAGTTCTTTCTCACATTCAGGTGGAACTTCCTGGGCATCAGGTTCTGCCCATTGCCTCTTGTCCTATTGCTTGGCACCACCAAGAAGTGCCTCGCACCACTATGATGACCTCTTTCCAACAAATCCCTGACTAAAGCCAGGCAAGCTCAGTCCCCCAAGGGCGAAGGAGAATGGCAGGGGGTATAGGAAGGCGTCAGTGCGGGAGGGGCCATTGCCTCTCGTGTGACACAACCTGGGCCCTGCAGAAAGGGGACCG